>CAJVQA010000226.1:0-39170 GCA_910591915.1 Cetraspora pellucida
ATAGCCAGATATTAGAAGTCTTAAGAATAGTAGAAATAAGCTGGCTTAATGAAGGAATAATTGACAAATAGGAAGAAAAGTTGAAGTCAATAAGCTATAACTCAAGCTTATTTGAATATAACACAAACATAAAAGAAAAAGAAGTTTACCAAAAAGAAAACAGAAAAGATAAGATAAGTATATTAGTAGAATCTAATGAAACAGAAAAATTTGTCAACAGAGAGTAAAATCAAGAAAAAAGAAACAATTCTGAAGAATTAGAGCAGAGACTAGAAATGCTAAAAGAGCAAATAAAAGGGCTTAGCATTGCTATATCATGATACCAAGCAAGTTAAGTCATAAATAATTTAGAATGTAAAAAAGAAATATTAACAGAAAGCAAAGAGACAAATCTAAAAACCATGGATATGTAAACAACAAAACAAGAAAAAGAAATAAACAGTAAAGAAGATGAGACAATGTTTCCCATAGAGTCAATTGAACATAGTCAATAGTCCTTAGATAATTAAATATGTAATAAAAATAGATCTTTCAAAGCAAATATGCCAATATATGCCTTACTAGATGAAACAAAAAAAGAAAAAATAAAGTACATTCAGTGGATTCTAGGAAAAAATTACTATATTAAAACAGTTAAAAAAGTATTCAAAAATGAAAATAATTGAATAGAAGTAGATTTTACTGTAAATATAGCAAAGATGCAGCAATGAACAGGATCAAGAAAAAAGAAGAAGAATGGCTAAAACTTATATTAAAAGAATCCAAAAACAAAACTCAAAATATAGAACAGCAAGAGAAGCATAACACTAAGAGAAGAAAAGAAAGAAGTACAAGACAAATAGAAACAAAAAAGAACAATAAAACAGAGGAGTTAAATGTTAAAAACAGAAAAAGAAAAGAAGAAGAATACAAAGATACAAGCCAAGCAAAAACAAAAGTTAAGAATACAAAAAGCACCTGAACAGAAGAGGTTTTAAAAACAGAAAACTATCTAATAATTTGGAACCTACTAGCAAATATCAATATAGAAGAAGTAGAACACATATGCAGAAACATCAAAAATGCCAAAATAGAACAAATTAAAAGGTCCAAATACAAAGTTCTGGCAGTAATACATATAAAGAATTTAAGAGAAGAAAATATCTTATGGGCTTTGCCAATTGGCACACACAAACTAGCAAGAGTATCCAAAGGCAATGAAGATTACAGCCTATAAGATCAATATAGTTTATATACATCAAAGTTACTAGAGCTTTCAGAAAATGTATCTGAAGTGCTGCTACTATGATACTTAAGAAAAAGAGGTGTTAAGTCAGTATATATACCAACAAACAGAAATGAGAATCAGAGAAGATCTGCAATAATTACTTTTGCATCAGAGAAGAAGATGAGGATAGCACAAACTAAGTCAATAAGGTTTAACAATCACTTGCTATTTTGGCAAAGTAAAACAAAGAAAAGGAAGCAAAAGAAAGAAGAAGGTTATTATGAAAAGTGCATAATTATACATGACATAGACATAGATTTAGATGCAAAAGTATATGAAAACAAGAATAACAGATGAAAAAAAGACATAGAAGAGTTTAACAAAAATAAAAAGAAGCATCACATATATGCAACAAAAAAAGAAGATTCACAGACATGAAGCCAAGACCTTTTGGAAAAAATTCTTAAGAGACTAAAGAAATTTGAAGTACAACAAAACAAGACAAAATAGAAGATAAAAGAAGACCTTGCTAACTGCTCCTAATGGCATCACAGTTGAATTAATGAACATAGACTAGGAGATTGGAGAGTTTTTGCATAGGAAAGAAGAATTTTCAAAGAAAGAAATGTAGATGCATCTCTTGGCTATAATAAGAAAACAAGGAAAAAAGAAAAAGAGAAGATGAAAAATATAGAAACAAAGCATAAACATCTAAAAAATAAAAAATAAAAATTGCATGCTACAACATCAATGAACTTAAAACAAGAGGATGAAAAGTAGAAAACCTTCTTGAATAGACAGAAAAAGAAGAACTTGCAATAGTAGGAAGTATAGAAACAACATTACAGAAAAAGAGAGAAAATTTTTACCACAGAGTTATAATACATAGTATAAGGGATATTGGACTAGTGCAGTAATAGACAAGAAAAATGGTTCAGGCATAGGAATTCTAATAGATGAAAAGTAGGAAAGGCATGTAGGAGCAGTTAAAAGAGTTAGTAAATACATGCTAGAGATGAGATTATATTTTAAACAATTAGAATTAGTAGTGCTAGGAGTATACATTCTACCAAATGACAAGTCAATTAGTAAGAAAATCTAGCAAAGAATTGTAGAGGTAGTAACAAACAGAAAAAGATATACAAAAGTAATTATACTAGATGATTTTAATTATACAATAGATAATATACTAGACAGACAGCATCTACAAATATCAAACTACAAAAAACTATCAATATTCAGCTGGCTCAGAAGGCAAAACTTTATAGATTCATACAGAAACCTGTATTCAACAAAAGAAGTATACACATGGTCAAATCAGAAGACAGCTACAAAAATAGACTATATTTGGCTATCAGAAACACTTGCATCAGGTCTACAAAAAGCTAATATCAAAGAAGCAAAAGGTTTGACAAACAGTAATTATAAAATAATAACAACAGAAATATGGATAGAACATATAATCACAAACTGCAGTAGGGCAGAGATTAAACAGAAAGACCAAACAAGAACAATATACCTATATGAAGAAGCAAAACAAGAAGATTGGGAAGAGTATGCAAGGAAACTACAAAATTAGCTAGAATGGAAAAGAGAGTTAAAATAACTAAAAGATAATAATATAATAACAGAATATAGTACAGAGATATTGGACCAAATGTGAGATGCAATAGAAGAAGCTATAATTAAACTAACAAATAAGCAAATCCCAAAAAAGAAAATTTTCAATACTAATTTAAATAGAAGACAAAACCAAAAAAAGATAATGAAACACAAACACATTATCGAACTTTAGCAAATAATCAAGAAAGCAAGAAGTAAAAAAAATCAGAAGATAGAAAAGAATGAAGAAGTTGAAATAAATAACAAGCTCCAAATCATAGAAAAAGAGCTAGAAGCAACATTGCCAAAACTATATAGGCAGTAGTCAAAAGCCTGAAGAGACAATATGAAGAGTTGGCAAAGAATAGTTAAGGAAAAAAGAAGAAAAGAATAGGAACAAGCACAAAGAAAACAAATAGAAAAAAACATAAACAGAAGATGTAAAATGATTAGAACAAATTAAGATTAAATAATCACTAGCCTACTAAATAAACTATACAAAAAGATAGTTCTAGACAGATTTATAATGCAAGACAAAAAAGAAGTTGACCTAATATCAAAATCAGACACAATCCTAAATAGGTTGGCAGCTCATTTTAAAAACTAGTTTAGAAAACAGAAAACCAAACTTGAAGAAATAACAGAAAAATAGAAAAGAATATATAATCTGAAAGATTGAATCGATGAAACCTAGTATAGAAAATTAGAAGAAAGAATAGAAGAAAAAGAATAGGAAGAAATACTTAGAGAGCTTAAAGTGAATACAGCCTTAGGAATATCAAACATAAGCACATATTAATAAAACATGCAGAAAAGAGATCACAAAAGATTTTCAGAGGCTTTGCAAATCTGATCTTAGAAAAAGAAGATATATTAAAGAAGTAAAAAGTTGCACAAATATATTCAATCCTGAAAAATGTAGACTGGAATTACTGTTTAAACAATATTAGATCAATAGCATTAATAGAAATATTTAGAAAAGTTGTTACAAAAGTAGTAACAAGAAGATTAGCCAAATTGTTTACAAAAAGAAACATACTTAAAGGACCAAACTTCACAGACCTGCTAAATAATTCAACAGAGTAGCCAATATATATACTAAATATAATAATAGAGAAGATTCAAGAAAAGAATAAGAAAGTATGAATTTTGTTACAAGATATAAAAAAAGCATTTGATTCAGTTTCATTAGAAAGCCTAAACTGGGCTTTAAAAAGAGTCAAAATTCTACAAAAAACAAGAAAATATATAAGCAATTTGTTTTGTAAATAGAAACTTAAAATTATTACAGCCTATAGTCTAATAGAAGAAATAATAGCAAAAGACAAAATAGACCAAGATGAGGTAATCTTATCATTAATTTGGCATCTTTTTTATGATCCATTATTAGAAAAAATACAAGAGAATGAAACATTAGGCTATAAAATAGAACAAAGAGTAACAGAAAGAGCATGCAGTGATAATATTACAAGCTATAAACAAGCAGCAATTGCATATGCTAATGATACAACATGGATTGTGAACAGTAAAGAACAGATGCTAAGAATTCTAAGCATTGCAAAAGAGTTCTTTAAAACAAACAATATTAAAATAAATAGATCCAAATCAAAGCTCATAGTAATGAACACAAGAACAAGAGAAAAAGAAAAAAAAATTACATTTGGCCATAGTAGAATAATATAAGAACCCAAAATTAAAATTGTAAGATCACTAAAAATATGGCTAAATAGCAAGATGAGAAAAGTGCTAGTCTGTAAAAAAGCAAAAGGAATAGTTAGACAAACAGTCAAAGATCTGAGATACAAAAAAATGATAATGAGCCAAATCGTATATATAAACAATACAGTAATAATTTCTAAGTTAGAATATCTCTTACAGCTAATGAAAATGTCAGAAAAAATGGTTAATAAAATACACCAACCATTAATATGCTTGGCTAAACATAAGTGCAATATGATAAGAACATCAAGCAATTGCACAATTGAGCACAAAGACTTAGGTAATTGTAAAACTCTAAGTCAAGAGATAATAACCAAGCAAATAAGTAGTCTTTTTTTAAGACTCAATAGACAAGATAGTTTGAGTAAATTAACAAAACTTAAAATAGCTCATGAATGCCAAAAAGCAGGCTTAACAGAAGACATTTAGAACAATAAAAGAAAAATAAAAGTTAAAAAGTTTTGGAAAAACAACTTAGTCTGTCGAACAATAGCTAAAGCAAAAGAAATAAGAATGAATATTAAAGCTGAAAGACCCTTATAAAAGGTTTATAAATATGGCAAACAAATAAGAAACATGCTAAAAACAAAATTGTAGATAGCAAGCAGTAGCACAATAAATAAATGAAGGTTATTATACTTAAACTAACTTATAGATATGAAAGGTGATAACCTAATCACATAGAAACAGCTTAAAAGTTTTCAAGCTTTGTTATATAAAGGAAAAAAAGCAAAGTAGTTTAGCAAAATAGAAGAAAAGATGTTAAAAACACAAGTAAGCAGAGAAATACAAGACCAATACAAAATAAGAAGATAGAATTTGCAAGTACTAAAGATTAAGTAGACAAAGATGTCTGAAGATCGAAGAAAAAAAGAATGTATTATTTATAAACCAAAACATAATTAACAAGTAGGCAAAGTAATTAGGAAAAAAAAGAAAAAAGTGTTAGCAAAACATTGGTCAATGCATACAAAAGAAGATAGAACATCAACAGAATTAAGTATATGCAAAGGTTGTAAAAACAGTTCAGAACAAACAACAGACAAATGTAAAAGCTGAATAAGACAAAACCACAACATGAAAGTGATATCAGAGTTGCTAATAGAGAAGACTAACAATAAAATTAATGCAACATTAGAGCAGATACTAGAAGATAGAATAATAGAAGAATGAAAAAAAGATGAGATAAAGTTACTAAGAATAAAACAAACAGAAGAATTAAAAATAGAACTGATTAGAAAACAAGAAATAGAAAACACAATTACAAAGCAGTTAGTAGAGATATTGACATGAAACAAGAAGAAAGACAAAAGAAAATATAGTTTCTATACTAATAGAGCATTATATAAGAAAAAAGAAGAAAACAATACAAAAAGAATGGGTATTGGTTGAGTACAAATAGAAAAGAAAGAAAACTGGCCAGAAAAAGAAATTGCATTTGGACTTGAAGGCTGGTCTTTAGCAACAATAGCAGAATTAACAACAATATGAACAGCAATCTTAACAGTACCAGAAGAGAAAAGCATAGAAGCATTAAGAAACATTAATAGAGCACTTCAAAATATAGAAAAGAAAAAAATCCTGAAAAAGAAAAATGCAATGTAAATAATAAATATTGTAGATCTAATCAAGAGTAAAAACATTAAAATAGAAATAATCAAGATTAAAAGTCATAGCAAAAATAAGTGAAATGATAAAGCAGACATTCTTGTGAAAAAAAAAGCAAAATGCCAAAATAAAATATATGCAGATAAAGTCAAATATGATGGGATAGAGTACTATTTAGAATGGGAAAACAATAAAATTGATATACCAGCAAGACTTCTGTATAAAATAATAGCAAATGCCAAAATAGAAGCTAGTTGGAAAGAGACAAATCCAATACAGACAATAGAACCAGAAACAGAAAATGCACTACATAATTGGTCAAGTTTTTGGAAAAAAATGAACAGAACAAAAGAAGTCTATTGTACATCAAGAAAACTCAGCACAAGGAGAGTGATAGCAATCAAGTGCATAATGGATAGCCTACTAATACTTGAGGAGTTAAACAGAAGAAGACTAGAAGTATATATAACAGCAAAATGTTAAGTATACCAAGTTGGAAAAAAAGAGACTTAGACACACTTAGCAAGTTGTAGTAAACAAAAGAGTTTGTGAAAGCGAATACAAAAAGTTGCAACAGTAACAGCATAGAATGGACTCAAAAAAGAGAAAAAAACCAAAATTCTATTATAAGTTCTCTATAAGACACTTTTGGAGAAACAGAAGCAGAAGAAATCACAAACAGAAAAGTGCTAATAAAGAGACTCACAATATTAAAAATAGAAAAAAGATTGGAGTGACTTTTAAGCAAGCAAGCAACACAGAAGTGTATAGATATAGCCACAAGAACAGTATAGAACACCTTCTATAACCAAGTATAGAGAGTGTAATGTAAAAAAATACAAGCTTGAAAAAAGAATGAATAAAATAAAAAAAGGTACTTGTGCAAGAGAAAAAACAAAAAATAAGATAAAGAAAGATAAACAAATAAAAGAAAAAAAAAGCAGAAAAGGCAGACCAAGTAAAAAAAGAAACTTTGAAGACAATAAATATGCTTGTCACAGAAAGGAAAAGATCCTTCTGGTATGGCTTTAAGTAGTTAGATGAGCAGTCTATTCTTAACTAGAATAGTGTAGTAGGTTGCACTTAGGTGCCATTAGGATGGCCGAGTGATGCTAGACTTAAATATTGGAAAATTCTATGTAATTGTATAAATATATAGTTTCAAGAATCTTAATAAAGTACTAGCATAACTGCTTAAGATTAAAAAAAAAAATTTATAAGTAATAACATTTAGTTAAACATGTTCTATGACTAATAATATATAAAATATTTAAAATTTCTAAAAATAATCAGTAATAAAACTTTGTTTTTGTGAATTTAACAATATTTTATTTACTATTTTATTATATTTTTTAAATATTTTTATATTGTTTATATTAAAATTCGAAGATTATTGTTATTTGAAAAAGTTATTTATGTTTTTAATACATTATGCACTTCATGAATAGGCACTTTAAATAGTTTTTTATCTAAATTATCTGAACTATTTTCAGTAACATCATGGTTTTTATTTTTTATTTATTTTTTAAACTTTAAGCAGTTACACTAATACTTTATTAAGATTCTTGAAACTATATATATATATAATTATATAAAATTTCTAATATATAAGTTTAGCATCACTCAGCCACCCTAACAGTACTTAAGTTCAACCTGCTACACTATTTCAGTTAGAGATAGACTGCTTATCTAACTACTTAAAACTATACTAAAAGGTTCTTCTCTCTTCTGTGACAAGTACAGTATATCAATTGTCTTTAATGCTTCATTCTTTACTTGTTTTATTTTTTTATTTTCTTTTTTTTTCTATTTTTTTTTGATATTTTACTTTCTATCTTCTTTTCTTTTAGTTTTCCTTTTTTTTTATCACTTTTTTTCATTTTATTTGTTATATTGGAGCTCTTTTCCCATTCTTGTACTCTTTCATATCAAACTCTTTATATTTGGTCATAAAAGATGTTTTATGCTGTTTTAGTTACTATGTCTATATATTTCTGTGTTGTATTTTTGTTTAGCAGCTGTTCAAGTTCATTTTTAACCTTTAGTATTGTGAGTTTTTTTATCACTGCTTTTCTGTTCTCAATTTCTTCTTCTTCTGTTTCTTTAAAAAATGTCTTATATAGCACTTGTAATGGGTTTTTATTTTTTTCTTTTTCTTTAAAACCATTCTATGCTATTGCTGCTGAAACTTTTTGGATCTGTTTTTATAGACTTCTTTGTTTGTTGAGCTTGCCATATGTGCTTGAGTTTCCATCTTACCATTTTGACAAACTTGGCAGTCTACTGTTATATATACTTTTGATCTTTTTCTGTTTAGTTTTTTTAATGTTAGTAGATTGTCTATTATATACTTAATTGCTGTAGCTCTTCTTGTACTGAGTCTTCTTGATATACAATATATTCTACTTGTTCTATTTATTTCTTTTCAGAAGCTTGACCAGTTGTATAGTGTCTGTTCAGTTTCTGGCTTTAGTAATCTAATTGGATTTGTTTTTTGCCAACTAGCTTCAATTTTAGCATTTATAATTATCTTACAAAGAAGTTATATTGGTATATCGATTCTTTTGTTTTTTTATATCTATATGGTATTTTATTCTATTGCATTTGATTTTTTCTACATTGATTATTTCTTTGTTGTTTGCTTCTTTCTTTGCAAGTAAATCTGCTTTATCATTTTATTTGTCTTCACTATGACTTTTGACTTTAACTATTTCTATTTTAATGTTCTTGTTTTTAATTAAATCTGTAATGTTTATTATCTATATTGCATTTTTTTTCTTAAGAATTCTTTTATTTTCTGCATTTTGAATTGCTTTGTTAATATTTCTTGATACTGTAATGGTATCTGTATATACTTCTATATATTTCTTCTTTGGTACTGTTAGAATTGCTGATCATATTGCTGCCAATTCTGCTATTATTGCTGAAGGCTATCCTTTGAGTCCTAATGCCACTTCTTCTTCTGGCCAGTCTTTTCTATTTCTTAGTTGCATCTAACTGATACCCATCTTCCTTATACTATTTTCTGTTTTCTCTTTATACAATGCTTTATCTGTATAGAAAGTATATTTGTTTTTGTTTCTTTTTTTATTTCTCACTAAGATTTCTATTAAGTGATTTACAATTTTATTGTTTGTAATTGTTATGGATTTCTCTGTTTGTTTGCATTACTAGCAATTTTTTTCTATTTCACCAAACCATTTGGTCTTTTTTTCTTTACAGAACAGTCCTAGGTGGCACTTGAGTTGCCTTCATGTAATTAGATTTTCCTCTGTTAGATATATAAGCTGATTTAAATATAATAGTTCCTATTTGTTTATTGTACTACTACTTGTTGCCCATGTTTTAATTTCTATTATATCTCTTATTTGTTTTTCATATCTATACACTTTCTATAAAGTATCTTCAGTTTTAATAATTATACTTATCACTTTTGTTTTAGCTATTGTACAACAGACTAAATTGTTTTTTTAATATTTCTTTTCTTTTAGTTTTTCTTCATAATTCCAAATATTCTCTGTTAGTTCTGTGTTTTGACATTCTTGTATTATTCTAAGTCTAGTTAGCTAACCTAAGCTGTTCTTTTTATTAAGTTATAAAAAGAGACTACTTATTTGCTTTGTTATTATTTTTTAACCTAGTGATTTGTAATTGCCTAGATCTTTATACTCTACTATGCAATTGTTTACTGTTTTTATTATATTGCATTTGTGTTTTGCTAGACATATTAGTGGTTGATGTATTTTATTAATTATTTTTTCTAACATTTTTGTTAATTGTAGAAGATAGCCTAATTTTGGAATTATTATTATATTGTTTATATATGTGATCTGGCTTATTGTCAATTTTTGTATCTTAAGTCTTTGACTGTTTAACTAACTATTTCTTTTGCCCTCTTGCAAATTAATAACTCTTTCATTCTACTGTTTAGCCAGATTCCTAATAATTTTACAATTTTGTTTTTTGGTTCTTTTATTATTTTACTCTGACCAAATATAATTTTTTTTTCTTTTGTTTTGCATTTAGTGTTCATTATTATTAGCTTTGATTTAGACCTGTTTATTTTGATATCATTGGCTATAAAGAACTTTTCTGCAATTTTAAGAATTTTTAATAATTGCTTCTTGTTGCTAGCAATCCATGTTGTATTATCTATATATGCTATTGCTACCTGTCTATCTTTTGTTATATTGTTATTGCATATTCCTTCTACTATTTTCTATTCAACTATATAGCCTAATGTTTTGTCTTCTTGAATTCTTTTCAACAATAAGTTATAAAAGAGATGCCAGATTAAAGGTAAGATTACTTCTTCTTAGTCTATTTCATCTCTTGCTGTTATTTCTTCAGTTAAGCTATAAGCTGTAATAACTTTAAGTTGTCATTTACAAAAAAAGTTAAATATGTATTTTCTGTTTTCTGTGATATTTTGATTTTTTTAAGAGCCTATTCTAGACTTTCAAGTAAAACTAAATCGAAAGTTTTCTTTATATCTTGTAAGAGTATCTATACTTCTTTGTTCTTTTCTTATGCTTCTTCCATTATCATGTTCAATATATGTATTAGTTGTTCTGTTAAGTTGCCTAGCAAACCTGTATAATTTGGTTCTTTAAGTATTTCTTTTTCTGTAAATATCTTGGCCAATTATTTTGTTACTACTTTTGTAACTATTTTTCTAAAGGTCTTGATTAGTGCTATTGGTCTAATATTATTTCAACTATATCCCTAGTCTTTATCTTTTGTGATTGGATATATTTGTGCTATCTTTTACTTCTTTGAGATTTTTTCTTTTTCTAAAATAAGATTTGCGAAGGCTTTAAAGATTTTTTGTATTTTCTTTTCTGCACACTTGATTAATATGTAGTTTATGCCTAATATTCCTAGAGCTGTGTTAGTTTTAAGCTCTCTTAATATATTTTCTCATTCTTCTTCCTTTATCTTTTCTTCTAGTGTCTTATACTAGGACTCCTTTATTCACTCTTTTGGCTTGTATATCTTTTTCTATTCTTTAGACATTTCTTCTAATTTTGTTTTTCTTTTTTTAAATTGGTTTTGAAAATGCTTCATTAAACTATCTAGAACTGCCTTTGGTTCTGTTATTAGTTCTACTTTTTTTCTATTTTGTGTTATAAATCTGTCGAAAACTATCTTTTTAAATGGTTTGTTTAGTAGATTAGCAATTATTCATCCTTGATTCATCTTGATTATCTCATATTTCTTGTTTATGTTCTCTTCTATCTGTTTTCTTTGGGCTTGCTCTTATTTTCTTTCTTTTTTCTCTTTAAAAATTCTTTGCCAGTCTTTTATATTCTCTATTCAGGCTTCTGACTACTGTTTGTGCAACTTTGATAGTGTTGCTTTCATTCTTTTCCCTATAGCTTTAAGCTTGTTGTTTATTCCTGTTATTTCTTTCTTTTCTGCATTCTGATTTTTCCTTGTTTTCACTTTCTTAATTATCTGTTGCAGCTCTATAATGTGTTTGTTTTGCTGTTTCTTTTTTTTGCTTTGTCTTCTGTTTGCTTTTATATTAAAGATCTTCTTTTTTGGAATTTGTTTATTCGCTGCTTCAATTATAGCTTCTTCTATTATGTCTTATATTAAATTTAATGTATTTGTGTTGCAATTTGCATTTATTTTATTTTCTTTTAGTTGTTTGATAAGTTTTTTCTATTCTAGTTGGTTTTGTAGTTCTCTTGCATATTCTTCTCAGTCTTTTTGTTTTGCTTCTTTATACAAATAAATTGTCCTTATTTGGTTTTTCTGTTTAATGTTTGCATTACTACTATTTGTGATTATATGTCTGACCTATATTTCTGTTAGTATTATCTTGTAATTACTATCAGTCAGTTCTTCTGCTTCTTTTATGTTTGCTTTTTGTAAACCTAATGCAAGTGATTCTGATAGCCATATATAGTTAATTCATGTTGCTGTTTTACAGCTTGACCATGTATATGCCTTTTTTGTTGGATGAAGGCTTCTATATAAATCAGTAAAATCTTGTCTTTTGAGCCAATTAAATAGTAGTAATCTCTTGTAGTTTGTTATTTGTGAATGTTGTCTGTTTAATTTGTTGTCTATTGTATGATTAAAGTCTTCTAATATAATCACTTCTGTATGTCTCTTTCTGCTTATCATTTTTATTACTTTTTGTTGAATATTCTTACAAGTTAACTTGTTGTTAGATAGAATATATAGTTCTATTATAACTAGTTTTAATTGTTTAAAATATAATTACACTTCTATTATATATTTGCTAACTCTTTTGATAGCTCTCACATGTTTTTTTTACTTCTCTTCTATTAGTATACCAATACCTGAACCTTTTTTCTTGTCTGGTACTGCACTAGTCTAGTAACTCTTATATTGTGTATTGAAATCATATATTAGGAATTTTCTTTCTTTTTTTGCAATATTTGTTTTTGTTATATCTAATATTAATATTTCTTCTTTTTCTGTCCAATCTAAAAGATTTTTTAGTTTTCATCCTTTAGTTTTAAGTCTATTAACATTGTGGCATGCTATTCTGAATTCTTTTCTACCTGTTTGTTTTCACTCTTTTTTGAGTTTGTTACTTTTTTCTACTTTATTTGTCTCTTTCTCTTTAGGCTTGTTCTTTCTACTAAACTTTTTAAGAGAATAAGAAGTTTCTTTTCTTTGTGTTCTTTTGTATATTTTCTTTTCATTTTGCAGAAAGTTCGTGATCTTCTTATTCATGTTTATGATTTCAATCATGACAATTTTAGGAGTGTTGAGCAGGATTTTTTTGCTCTTTACTTATTTTTTCCAATTTTTTTAGTATTTTTTGTAATGTAGTTTGATGTTGATCTATTTTTTTTCAAATGATTAGTAGTCTTTTTTGTCTTCTTTGTTGTCTTTGTTGTTTTTATTTATTTTTATATTTGTTGTTTCTTTTTTGTAATTTAGTCTTCTATTGACTTCTTGATGTTTATCATTTGTATTGTTTTCTTTCATTATTTATATTTTGTAAGTTAACATGTTCTTACTTTCTGGTCTTCTTTCTTCAGTCGATTTTTAGTACAATGTATAATTGTAATATCTGACTGGCTTACTACTTGCTTTCTTAAAATCTGTGTTGTTTTCAAAGATTATTACTGCTATGCTTCTTGGATTTTCATTTCTGTTAGGAGGAATGCGAACTACTTTTGCTTCTTTATTTTTGAAGCTTCTTAGTAATAATACTTCTGAAACTTCTTTCACTAACTTTATTAGTTTAATTGTATATTTTTCTTGTTTTTCTTTTAGTTTGTAGTCTTTGTAACTCTATATAACACATGCTAGATTGTTGTTTCCAATTGGCAAAAACTATGAAGCTCTTTTTTTTCTAAGTAAATAGATTTGATTATTGCTAAGGCTTTGAATCTTGTTCTTTTGATCTTGACCACTTGTGCACTTCTTATATTTTTATATATATACTTGACTTCTTCTTTTTTTATATCTGCTAATAAGTTCCAAATCGTTAGAAATTTGTTTATCTCTTTTATTTTTACTACTTTTTCTTTTTTTTGTATATTTCATAAAGTTCTTTGACTTTTTGGTTTTCTTTTAGTAAAGTTATTCTTATTTGATACTTGGTTTTTTTTCTTTACAACTCATACTTCTTTGATGTTTTGTCTTTGTAATTCTGTTATTGCTTTTCTTTTGCTATATTTGCAGTTAAAATTTATTTCTATCTATTTGCCATTTCTTTAGTTATTTCTTTAACTAATTTTATGTATTTGTTATCTTCTAACATTGCTTTTATATATTGCAACTTTTTTTGAATTGTGCTATCTTTCAAGTTATGTGCTGGTATTTTTGCACAGTATAAGTTATTTGTATTACATTTTCTATTTGCTAACATCTAGGTATTTTGTTCTAATGATATATAAGTTTCCTCTATTTGTCAAGTTTGTGCTTGTAGTTTATTATTTTGTATTGCTTCTATTTCTTGTTTGCTAGTACTGTTATTATCTTTTGTGTTTACTTTTCATTTTTTTTTTAATTCTTCTACTTCTATTTGCTGTCTTTTTTTACTACACTCTGCTTGCATGTTTTTATTTTTTATAATAATTTTAATATCTTGCATCTTGTCTTCTTCTCTAATTACTTCTTCTGGTTTATGTTTAAAAAATAATCTACTGATTTTGGATTTAGACTTATAATTCTAATTCTTCTAGCACAGTCTTCAATAATTTTACTTTGTAGTTATATACTTTCTGCTTTTCTTAGTACTGCTATTATCTAACTATAGAGAAGCAAGTTATATACTGTAATTTTATTTATATTTTTAACTACTAAACTTTTTGTTATTAGCTCTATGTTATCTAAGCTTAATGATTTTGTCTTATCTAAAACTTTTACTAGTTTTTTATTATTTATATATTTAACTGTAAGGGGTGTGGTGACTTAGTAAAGTAAATAAGTTGTCAACCCCCCAAGTGGTAGGTTGTGAGTTCAAAACCCATCGATAGCGAAAATTTGAATAATCACTTATGTAATATATAGATGGTATTACAGTGACAGCATTCTGTCGATCAGTTGGGATAGGATACCTGTAACTATGGTCACACTAGCATAACTGGCAGGTCATGAGGCATCTGTGTAACCTTTGTTACACAGAGAAATGCAAACTAGTATCGGGCAGTGCAAACCTAAAATAAGTTCTTGTGGCCATGTAAATCTATAGAACTAAGAAACCAGAGCCTACTTGGAAAGCCTCAAGTAGAAAGGTAATACAGATCTTCAATGGTATCACTGTAAAGGCTAGACCTAGGAAACAGATACCAATGTGGAGGAGCCAGATAGACAAGAACCTCAGGTGAGGGGTATCACCAACCAGGCCATCAGAATCGAATTAGAGAAAAAGGATATCGAGCTGGCTCGATATATCAAGGACAGGTTATAATCCTACTAGGCTATCTGGATTGGGAGTCAGGTCAAAGCAGGAGTATACTATAAGTGCTAGGGATATGCTGTAAAGTAGGTGCTAGGGTTTGGGTGAACTCTACAAGGGCTAGCCTTGTTAATGTTCTATAGAGTAGGTAGGTAGTTAACAAGGGGGTACCCCAGAACCTTATAGTCAGGTAACATATTCTGAAATGTTTAATGGCTTGACAGACATACAAAAGGGGAAGCTAAATGTTGGGTTAGATGGCACTTAGTTGTATGGAAACCAGATGTTACTCATCTGGGTGTAGTATAAGGATCAGAGTATTTAAATAGGTACTCTTCTAGTAGGTTACAGACATAACAGCTAGTGTAGAACTCTTGAGTAAACTACTTAAATAAGTAACCAAAAGTTACATGTGTGGCTAGTTGCACACTTACCTTGTACAAGTCATATGTAATGCATTGACCAAAAATACAAATAATGATGGTAACAACCGATAACATTGGCTTTAAAATATATATATATATATATATATATATTTAACTGCTTATGCCTTATAGTTGCTAATATATTTAAGCAAACTTTGCATTAGCATAGTTAAAAATCTATTTAATTGGCTAATTAGTACATCAATTTTTTGTATTACTTAAATAATAAAATAGTCATCTTTGTTTATATATAAATTGTATTACATTACATACAAACTGTTAACGAAACTTATGAGCACTTTCATATTTTATTCTTTTACCTACAAAATAATTTAATCAAGTATAATTATATTTACTAGTGACTTTATTATAACAATATTTTGTTAAAAATACTAATTTTATATGTTTAATAAAATTCTACTTCCATCATTCTAAATTAAAAAACTATTATACACTTTGATCTTTTATCTGTTTGCTTGCTGAAGGGATTAATTAAAGTTTATCTATTGATACTTACAATATTTGACACATTTTTTAGTTATAAATTACTAAATTATATAAAGAATTTCTGTAAAAAGATAACTCAATCAAAAAAATTTAGTCATATACATAGTATAAAATTTTTATTTACCAATTATCCATTTCAATAATTTTATTTTGTAATTTCAAGTCTAATTTTTCTTTTTTACTCATATCTAGTTAATTATCTTCCTTCTCTAAATCATTCTTATCTGCAGTATTATCTTAATTATTTAAATTCTTAATATCAATATTTTTTTCTGAATTCAAGTATTCTAAAAATGCATCAACATTGTGCTATATGCTGTCTTTGTAATAATTTAAACAGTAATAACATCTTTTCTCTATTTTTTTGTAACACTCTATATAATATCCATGCTCATAGATCAGGACAATTTTATTATTATTAGCAGTCAATAGTTGATGACAGTGATTACAACTATTATATAAAAGAAAAAATAGAGTACTATATTCAGCTGGCATACTTATTATGTTTGTCTTGCCTGAAGTAGGCAAATCATAAGTAGTATGTATTTTTTTTTAGACCAAGGTTTGTTTAAAAATAAAACATTATTGCTAATTGAATTTGTTTTTTCATTATTTTTATAAATTTTTTGAAATCAGAAAAGAAGAAAAAGATAAGCCTTATTAGTTAAAAATCCCAGATCTTGTACTGAATATGGGTAGTGATATGTTGTTAAGAATGATTCACAAAAGGCCAAATATTTATGATAATCTAAAATATAAGCTTGCTTTAAAATATTATCAGCACTGTTATTTGGTAATGTCATAGCTTGTATCTTGCTATGTATATTTTCTATTCAATAATTATTAAATTAAACTAAATATTTTTTTATTGCTTTTTTTATTAGATGCTTATGCTTTTCCTAATAAAATATATCTGATAAAAATGCAAGTAGTGCTTTATTGTAATTTTTGCACTTCTAACATAAAGTAAAGGTCCAAATACAAAAGATAGTTTTTACATAGTCATCAAATGATCTAGATCAAAAAAGTGAAGCATATACATTAAGAGCTGCTAGTACAATATTGTTTAAAAGTTTGCTAATAGTTTGATATTCAATATTTTTTTTTAAATAAGTAAACTTTGTAATTATATATTTTTTTATTTTAATCCATGCAGAAAACGCTAAGTCTAATAAGAGGTTTATTCTTTACAGGCTAGGTTTTTTTGCAAGAATTTTCTGATCTCCAAATACAAAATAAAAAATATTTTCAAAAAACAGATAATAAGCTTTTATAATTTGTTCTTTTGTATTAAGAAAAACATGTAGTAGATCAAGAAAAGGTACAAAGGATATTACTTCAGGCTGCATTAATGAAATTTTTTTTTTATTACTTAGATATATAAGTGCTTTATGAATAAAAAGCTGATCTGGCTAATCTGCAACAATTGGTGCCACCTTATCATTAAGATGATTCATTTTTTTAATATAATCTAAAATTTTTTTTTTTTTTTTTTTAAAGGCCATACTTGTAGTAATACTTTATTGACTTTATATTAAGTTAGCTATTACAACTATTTTTACAAAGATGAGAGTACAGCTAGTCACACATGCAACTTTTGGTTGCCTATTTAAGTAGTCTGCCCTAAGGTTCTATACTAGATGCCATACCTATAACCTACTAGAAGATTATTCATTTAAACCCTCTGATCATCTGCCCTGTCATATTAGAATCCTCAACTAACCCCCATATATACCTAACTGGTATACCATCTGAGCAGTATAGTACCTACTCTTTTTGTACTAGTTCTCAGGCCATTACATATTTCAAAGTACATCACCTGCCAGTAAGGTGTAGGAGGCCTTCTGTTGTTAACTATCTATCCACTTTTAGAACACTAACATAGGCTATCCTTGCAGAGTTCACCCAGATCCCAGTACTGACTTTATAGCATATTCCTAATACTTTTAGTATACTCTTGCTTTGAACCAAGACTTCCAATCCAGATAGCCTAAGAGGACTGTGACCTGTTCTTGGTATATTGAAGCCAACCCAATATCCTTTTTCTCTGGTCTGAAATCTGGCAGCCTGGTTGGTGATATCCCTCACCTGAGGTTCTTGCCTACTCGAATTCTTTACATTGATATCCATTTCCTAGGTCTAGCCTTTACAGTAGTACTGTCAAAAATCTGTATTACCTCTCTGTTTAGAATTTCCAAATGGACTCCAGCTTCCCAGTTCTACAGATTTACACAGCCTGAGAACTTATTTTAGGTTTGCACTGCTTGGTACCGGTTTGCATTTCTTTGTGTAACAGGTTACACAGATGCTTCAGACCTGCCAGTCATGCTGGTGCGACCATAGTTACAGATATCCTATCCCAACTGATCAACAGAATGCCATTGCCATAATACCATCTATATATTACATAAGTGATTATCCAAATTTTGCTGTTGATGGGTTTTGAACTCACAACCTATCACTTGGGGGTATGACAACTTATCCACTTCACTAAGTTACCACACCCTTAATCTAAAATTAGATTTAATTCTTTTAGATAATCTGATTAAGAGTAAAGTTGTTGCTCTTGCATTTTTACTAAGATTGCATCTTTTATTTTATGTTCTTCTTTTTGTTCTATAATGGCATTATCATATAAGTATATAGTAAGTTGATCAACTTTATCAAATTCGATCAAATTAGAGCTATTTCATTAAGCTTTTTGTTGCAAATATGATAAGTCAAAGTATTTTTGATATTTATGAATTAGTTTTTTACAAATAAGTGAAGCCTCAATATTGTTTGGATTGTGAACAGATATTCCATTAAATATAATTGGCACTGAAAAGATAATTCGATCTTTTTACATACACATGTTACAAAATGAAAGGCATCTGAAAGGAAAGTATTATTAGGTTGTCACTTTTTATATATATTATGATAGTTGTCTAAGTTATAAATACACAGATTTTTTTCATTATTATTAAAATGATTTTCTATTTTTAGCAGATGCTTACTAGCAATCTTCTTTTTATAATTATATATAGTTTGGTAAATAATAGAAAAAATTCTAGCATTGCTTAGTACATTAATTGCATTATATGATGTTTCTGATTTTGCAAGATACAAAACTAGTTTTAGCTTAAAACTATTAATATGCTTATTTTGCAATCCAGCTATTAAATACAAAATTATGATGATTTGCTTTTTATCTTCATTTTGATTATAAGAAAATCGATTATTTGGTATTAATATATTACACATTTTAGTAAAAAAACTTTTTAGATCTGAATCTGTGCTTTCAAAAATTTTATTAAATTCCTTCAGATTAAGCATAAGGTCTTTCTGTCTTTTTTTATACAAAGTGGTTATTATTTTTTTAATTTGATCTCCAAATGATAATTTATTTGATAAGTTTGAAGCAAGGCTATCTTTATAAAGTAACTTATTTTCAATGATAATTATATAATGTGAATGACAGACTTGTTGACTAGACTGTAAGTAGGTATACTGTTAAATTATACTATTAGTAACTGCTTTTTTAATAGCCAATTAAGTTAAATGCTAAAAAGAATTTGAATTTTTTTGCAATTTTTAATGAAACAAGAACCATAATTGGTTTTTTGTTTTGGCATTTTATTAAATAAATTTTAATAAATTTTATTAACAAGTTTTACATTTAAT
This sequence comes from Cetraspora pellucida, assembly GCA_910591915.1. Classification (NCBI taxonomy): domain Eukaryota; kingdom Fungi; phylum Glomeromycota; class Glomeromycetes; order Diversisporales; family Gigasporaceae; genus Cetraspora; species Cetraspora pellucida. The sequence continues at coordinate 19,625 of CAJVQA010000226.1, forward strand.
TTAATTTTAAATTACATAATTTATAATTTATATCATACAAATGTCTGTGATATATACAAAAAGTACTCTAAATATATTTTATTACATATAATATTAAACTGTATTATTATAAATATTTATCTTACATGAGAGTAGTAAATTGGCTTATTGGCTGTATTATCACAAATATTTATCTTACATGAGAATAATGAATTCAGTCTAAATTAAGTTATTTATTAGTTACCAAAGGTGTAAATTGGCTTATCAGCTCTATTAATTTATTAATTTTTTTATTATACAAATATATAAACTGGTCAAGCTGTTTTGTATTTCTACTAGCCAATCAAAAAATTAATAACTATTAGCCAATCAAATAATTTAAAATAATGAATGATCAATGGCCAATCAAATTGATTTTTAACTATGCTTTTTGTGTTTGTGCACTTTTTATATAAACTAAATCTTCTTTTAGATTTTTCTGTATGTGTTGTATTTTTTTTTTTTTTTTGGTATTAAGGTGACCTCTTTGGTCTTTTGACTTTCATCAGGAAAGTTTTTAAAAGTGCTATATATTATTAGTAATCCTTAGATTACTATCGATATATAGCATCTTGCAGAATATCATTATTAGTGATTACTAATGATATATAACAAAAATTTAACAAATTTTATAAAAATTATTACTAATTGATAATGATTATAATTGTTTATAATCATTATATATCAATAATTATTATATATTGATAGTAATATATATCGATATATAGCAACTAATCGATATATATTGATTATTTTTTTTTTTAATCTATATATATTGATTAAATGCTATATATCGATACAAATCTGCTTAAAAATTTTTCTGATATTTATTAATAACTTATTGGTATTGTGGTTCAATGAACTACTACAGAAAAGAGTACAATTAACTACACGTATAACTTTTTTATATTACCTATTTAAGGAGTTCACTTAAAGGTTCTCTACCAATTGCTATATCTAACACCTATGCTTGAGTGTTCTACTTTAAACCCTCTGAATCTGTAACATGTGTTAACTTACTAGGTTATACTCAGATGCCCAAATCATCATCTCAACCTTAGGACTAATTTATCCTCAAGATAAACCTTCCAGAGCCTTTTGTATTTATTTTTACAACTAATCTAGGTATCACTATGGCAGAACCAACACTTGCAGTCAGGGCTGACTATTAAACTGCTATGCTTTTGTAAAGTTTACTTAGATCCTAGCATTTATTTCACAGCATAACCCTAGTACTTTAGTATATTTCAGCCTTTTAATCTGCCTTTTTATTAAACTTCCAATTCAAATAGCCTATGTAGGACTATGACCAGTCCATCAGTATATCAGGTCAACCTAATATTCTTTTCCTCTAGTTCATTTTAGCAGCCTGGTTGGTAGTACCTCTGAGACTTCCAACCCAAAGGTTCTTATCCATCTGGCTACTACAACCAGGTACTATGATCTTGGTATCTGTTTCCCCAAGCTATCCTTTACAGTAGGGCCATTGAAGATTCAGCTACCTCTCTACTCAAGTCTTCTTAAATAGACTTCTTGTTATCTAATTTTAATGAATTTATACAGCCACAAGGACTTATCTAGTATTTGCATTATTTAATTTGTCAGTTTGCATTTTTCTGTATAATACCATACTTATACAGATGCCCCATAACCTGCCAGTCATGCTGGTGCAACTGCTATTACAGGTATCCTAACCCAATTGTTAGTAACAGTTGCTATAATATGAATATTACTTAGGTAATTATCTAAATTTTTACCATCGATAGGATTTGAACATCCAACCTACCATTTGGAAGGTTGACAACCTGATCACTTCACTAGGTTGCCACACCCCTGTGTTGTATTTGTTTGTTTACCTTTATTTATTGTTATATGCTTTATCTATTACTAAATTTATACATATCTGTATTTGTTTATTTCTGCTTTTAGTCATATATTTCTGCTTGTTGTTTTCAAGATTAATGACAATCTCAGAAAATTTCTGTAATTTTTGAAAATTTTCTTGTTTTTTGTAAAGTTTTTGTTCTAGTGTCTTTTATTTTTTTTTAGCTATTGTGTCTTTATATTATTTTTATATATTTTATCTTTCTGCTTCTTTTTTCTTATAACACTTTCATATGTTTTTTATGTTGTTTTTTGTATTGTTGTCAATTTTGTATTTTTTCTAAGTTTGTAAAAAAGGATCAGTAAAAAAAGTTTTTTTTGATTATATATATATCTATATTTTTTTTTTTTGTATTTTGACGATAATGCCAGTTGGTTTATTAGTTTTAATTTGATATAATACAAATTTACTGTTATATTTTTTAGAATTAATTATTACTAGTACTATATTTTATTTAATTTTATACTACTGACTTTACCTAGTTACCTATATGGCACCTAAGTGCATGTTTATTACATGCCTGCATGCAGTTATCTTAATAATCACTTGTGGTCAGAGCATATTATTAAACTACTACACAGATAAGAATATTTACCAAACTTAATATGCTATCCCAAATAACAGGGATACTGTCTTCTGTAAATTGTACCCATATGTTTTACTTACATGTTTTACCTAGTTTTGTTTCTTCTGCCTCTTAATCTAACTATATTTAGTATTACCTTATTCTCCACATTTTTCATCTTTTTTGTTACTGTATTACTCCCAAATTAATCCTATTCAGGTATGTTTAATCCTTATGATCTTCTTATTTTTAGTATACCTGTTATTGATTTCTCTAAAGTGTTCCAACAATGGTCTAGAATTTGCAAAGAACCTGTATCTCAAGCCAAATCTGCTACTGCCATTGATCTTTTTGACCAACCCATATCTCAAGCCAGATTTGCTGCTATGTTCTTACAAATACTCTAAGATTTAATATTATACAATAACTTGATGCTGTATTTAACTTTCAATATAGTGCTTCCTTCTATGATAAGGACTGAGACTTGTTGTACTTACAAACAGAACAATTCTGATTATACCTATAGAGTTTCTCTGATTCTAGTGATACTATACTACCATATATTGCAAACTTCCAGCTTATTCGATAATATCTGTAGGATAATTCTGGTTATGTCTCAAGGAGTTATATTGACTCCAGTAATGCCATACTATCTTGCAGATCTTATCTCACATTGGTTGATTAATCCTAGTCTTGTTCATCATAAACTTTCATATAAGTATGTCAGGAACCTAATTTGGTATTTTTATATTACATAAAGAAGTTATACATCAACCTTCAAGATTTTTTTTTTTTATAATTAGATTATTTGACTATATCAGAGGTGCTTCCAATTTTTGGTTAGACCAATTCTTTATTACAGTTCATCTTTGTGTTCACTGCTTTTCTCATTATTCCAGTCTTGGTTACTTTCAAAATACTCTTCCAATCAAATCCTCTTCTTGAATCCTAATTAAGACTTATTTGCATAATTTATTGATTATTCTTTCAATCAAGTACCTCACAAATTAGGTGCAGAAATGTTGGTACTGTTTATATTAGGAAGTATAAAAATGTTAGTGCTGCCCTAGTCTAAAGAACTTATATATGTAATCTTTCTATAACTATAACCTTCTGTAACAACTGCTTGTTATATATAGTGTCTGCACTTTACGATTAGGTCTTCTTTTAGGAATTCCTATTTCTATTATTGTACTGCACTTGGACTTAACTACAGGGCTTCACATTCAATTATAGGCTCCTTATTAGGTTACAGAAGTTAAAATCTTTCAATTTTAACTCTAGTCAGACTTGAATCATTAACCTTGACTGTGGATAATTATATATATTTATAATTTAGTTACAATAAAAAATGTAATAGTAATTATATATATATTGTTTTTATAAGAGAAATTTTATATTTTAAAAAGATGGAACTATAAATTTATGTAATTTTATAGAAGTTGTATTATAAAGAAGATGATTATAAAGAGAAAAGACTGTATATACTTTTAGATTTCAATTCAATTTTAATAGTATTGTATAGAAAAATAAAGTAAAAGCTATAAAGTGCATAAAACATTATTTTATTTTATTTTATTTTAAATATTAAAGATGAGGCCATGCCTTTAATTTTATTGGATTTTACAGTATTAATAAATAAAAAACTTATTAATTAAAACTTTTATTTAAAAATATTGCTATTTGTATACAATGCAAAAATATCTATTATATAATATACCAATTTTATTAATAAATTTTACTTATTTAAGGTTAAAATAAAAATAGAGTTAGAACTTAAAAAAAAAAAAAATACTATAATTTATATTAAAAAAATTGGTATTTTTTTTTTAGTAAATTTTTCCTTTACGAAAAGATTACTGTAATGATTCCTGCTTCGTTTCCAGAGTCGTGTGTTTAACACCACTTTTCTGACTAAAAAAAGAACTTTCCTAGCTGCTTTAAGAATGTTTAAATGTGACCTACCATATCAGCCTTACTTATTAGAGAAGTATCTTAAATTTCAAATAAGTGCCACCTATACTATATTTTATCCATCAGAAGTAAAAAACTATTGAAAGGTTTATCATTTATGATTCAACGTCTATTTTGTGTGAAAAACTTTCGCTTCTATAATTATTTTTAATTTATTGTATACATTTCCAATATAAAGATTAGACTAGTCTATGAATCTACTCTTAGGTTCTTGGTTTGAAAATGTAACGATATTTTAATAATTTTTAGTATTGATTTAATAAATTTATCAGGTTCTTGAGTTTGATACTATTGATCGAAAATGGGCATATTTTTGATTTTGGTTATTATCCCAAATCAAGTAGAAATCCCGATTACTAAACCAAAACTATGTAATTAATGTCATCGTTCAGAAAAAGGTTTGTGTCGCAACTCTAGCCTTTAGCCTTTGATTTTCTTCTCGAAGTCGTTCGACCTCTTCACGAAGTGACAATGTTTCCCCACAATATTTCAGAAACATCATTTCCATTTCAGTCTGATGATAATATATATATGTTAATTAAAACTGAAATTATATATAAAGTTAACAAATATATATACCGTTACCTTTTGAATATGAAATTGTCGCAATAATTCTAAATGCATATTTTGTATGTCATTACGTAAAGATGTTCGAAACTCTTGCAAACATTCATCAACTGCATTCCTAATGACTTGTAATGGAAAATCTGAAGTTACTTCCATTGTGGTATTGTCATCTATTTCCTCTCTTACTGACGAAAACATATCCATATCATTTTTTTCCCTAGTATCATTTGGAGTTTGTGCTGGTGGTGGCGGCGAAGGCCTTGAAATCTTACTTAAAAAGTCTGAAGTAATTTCCATGGTGGTATTTCCATTTACTTCCTCTCTCACTGGAGAAAATATATCCATATCATTTTTTTCCTTCGTATCATTTGGAGTCTGGGTTTGTGGTGAAGGCCTTGAAATCTTACTTGAAAAGTCTGTAATCAATTCCGTGGTATTTATTTCTTCTCTCACTGGCGAAAACATATCCATATAATTTTTCTCTTTTGTATCATTTGGAGTTTGTGGTGGTGGTGAAGGCCTTGAAATCTTATTTGAAATCGGAGGAGTTGACCCCCTTGACGATGTTTTAAAATGACTCTGTTTCTTGACAATAGTATTACGCCGGTCCGTAGAACGATCTTTCTCCTGTCATTACATGAGTATAAATTTGATAAGCATACCCTCTCTTTAAATCCCGTATGGTTAATAATTGTGATGGAATCAGATTAAATTAAATGAGTGATAGTATCAATAGACAAGCCACAAAAAATACAAAATTTTGATGTGTATTTAAGGGGTAGAATTATAATAAGTGGGTTTAAGGGGTCAAATAGAAATCCCTCATTTCATTTTAATCCTATTTCATCATGATCCGCGACAATAATTACCTGAAAATGCAAACATTTAATAGAATTTGGTTCATGTCCATACAAGGTGCACATAGGTTTGCTGGCTGCTCGTAGGTCGTATACCAAAATATTACCTACCATATTATTATACTTTTAGAAAAAATGTCTACGGCCTAATTTGAAACTTTGAACATATTAAAATTAAATTGCCAAAGTATCTACCCTGAAGTGTGCCTGCAGCTACAGTTACTCCATCTGCTTTAAACCCCAATGCCGTCAAAGGTGTATCTGTATGTATAGATTTCAAAGTTCTGCGATGATGGAATATCAAAATGTTAAAATATTGATCCATTAATGGTTTTATAAAAAAATCTTATACATACGTCTTTTTACCAACATCGTACAGAACGATACGTTTATCCAAACCACCGCTACACATTAAGTGTGAATTAAAAGGTGAAAATGCGATTCCTTTTATCTCAGAATAATGTGCACTCTCAAATGTCTGTAAAGCCGTTGAAGAAACACTGGTATCCCATAATCGTAATGATCCATCCTCACCCCCAGCAGCCAATAGACCTCGTTTGAAGAAAGAATATTCCAGAACATTTATAGACTAAAGAATTTTTAACATTTCGCATAATAATATCAAAATCACGCACTTAAAGGAAAAATAAAATGAATTTGCCATACCTGTTTTGTTAAAACAGTTAAATTATCCCATGCATTAGATTTTTGCCGATTATGCACAAGGATTTGTCCACTTATGCTAGAGCTGGCCACAATGGTTTCATCAACATTTAAATCAATGCATGTGATAGTGCTGCGATGTCCCTAGTGAATTTTAATATTGTCATAGTTTTTAATGTATAAAGGTAAGGAAACGAGCAGAAATCAGCCGATTTCTTTGGGAGTTTATAATCTTGCTAAGTCCCGGATTGTTAATCTTATATTAACTATCAGGTATATCTATGTAATTAACTGAAATCACCCAATTTCTGCATATTCTTTAAAAAATTGTTCAAAAATCATACAATGTCAATAAATCAACAATTACCTTAAATGATTCGGTAAACGTTGATTCTTTACGATCCCAAATGTTGACAATTTTATCGGACCCTCCATACATCACGTATCGTGATTTATTTGCAAACCGAACAGCATTTATATCTGTTATATCCTAGATTATCCATGAATTAATTCAACGTATAGTTCAATTCTCTGGTATTTAGTGGGCAACCAATATTTCATGTAATATTCACCGATCCTTCATCATTCAATGGGATGGTCTCGAGAAGTTTTCCCTGTGAATCGTGTATCGTAAGACTTCCTTCATTTCCCGCTATGGCCAAGTGTTGACCTTAAAAGTAAAAAATTAAGGAAAGTATAAACTCCGGACTCGGACTATTCTACACATTATAATCATTAATCAAAACAGTGCCATATAAACATTATTTATTGTAAACACGAAAGGATACTGTCGTGACTCCATCGAACTGCATTGACAGCCGTCGACAAATCGGCAAGTGTAAAAGAAGCTACTTCGACACCAAATAGTTGTTCTGGGACACTACTTGTAGTAGCTTTTCCTTTGAGTTTTGTGTTTTCTATGCTTGTCTGTAAATCCCATACTTTGATATCAGCTGATGCTGATACTAATAAATTTGATGGCATTTATGTTATTAATTTTGCTTAAATTTATATTCTTTAATTCTACGCGAAAATTCAAACGTCGAAGCAGTGTTGTAATTAGATTTATATACGCGGATTATTTTTGTGCTACCGTCGCCAACTATGTATTATGTACTGCTACACAGGAAAGTTGGTGTAATATTTGTCGCTGCATATTTTAACTTTGTATAGATACAGATAAACAGAGAATATTGTTTCAAGACTAGTTTAATTTTTCACTGTTCAGTGCCACCCTCTAAATGAATCAACCAACTGTTTTCATATCGATCGAGGTTAGATTTAGAATAGCAGGTAGATTAGTGATAAATTTTGTAACTCGAGTCATTTTCCCGAAAGAACATAATCTCGAGCTGGCGTTAATTATAATGCATACTGATTCAGTTGGAAAATCATACTGTAACCAGTGTTATAAATTCAAAAAATTTTTATTCGTGCAAACGCAAAAAAATGTTCATAAAAAAAAAAATTTTATACGCGCGCTATATATACGGAGAGCGCTGATATACGCGCAAATTTAAATTTACATCACTGACTGTAACTAAGCAATTAAATGATATCTTATAAAACCGTGTTATATATAATACTATTGTTTAATGATATCATTCATTTAATCTATCCCATCTTCGCGATTCAGCTTTTATGCGTTAAAAAAGGTTGTTCAAACGCTTCTTTTATTCTCTTGATCTAAAATTATTATATCTCACTCGAAAATTCAAAGGATAACATACAAATTAGTAATGATAAAAAAGATTACCTTCTGTTCACCCAGGCCAGGACATATGGCAAGTTCATCTGACGAGGCATTCATAATTCGTTTAAGAGACTATTGTATGAAATGTTTAAGATCAATTATTGAGCTGTTTTCAGGGAAGTACGAAAATTATTACTCACCCCAAATGACGATGCGAGAGTGACAACATCAGTTTTGTTTATAGATCTTATTTGTGTCAAGCAATGCGTCAACTATTATTGATCATGTAAAAAAGTGAGATATTTATGGCCATATATAAAAATGTTCAATTGTAAAAATGAAATAGCACCTTTGCTAAATAATCATTTTCGACTTTTTCCATTATTATTTCTGGAGTTTTATATTCAAACGTTTTATATGTTTCAAGATATCTTCCCGCTTCTTCTTGACTAAAGAAATTGATTTGAAAATTAACCCAATTAATCAGAATGAAAGTAATTCTATTTGTTACCTCCACGCCAATATTATTGTAAAATTGTTAATAATACAAAGTTTTGTAAGTTCACGAATTGATTCTTGATGAGATTCCTGAAATAAATAAGGCTAAATCAACATCGGCTAAAAAATTTTTAGAAAAAAATAAATATTTACAATATCGACAAGAATTAACAAAATTCTTAATATGTATTGATGGGCGAGTTTTTCCATCCTATTAAAAATATATTCAGGATGAAGGCGATGATATTTAAGACTATATAAATATATAGCTTCGATAAGTATATCAATTGATATAACACATAAGTTAATGTAAATCGAATCGAAGTCATCATACCTAAGAAATAAGGCACAAGTTGTCTGACCTAGCAAGTAATCTGGCGCAATTTCGCTATATTCCCATGGTACGTTACGGATGAATTGCAAGATTGGATTGCCACGCTAGAATTTTGAGATATCATATAATTTGAATTAGCCAATAAGTAAAAAATGTATTTTTTAAACCATACCTGACATCCATTTACAATAATTGCATTCGACGAAACTGATCGCTTTGATGAAGATGTAGATCCACTATTAGCTAAAAAAGGGCCCTTATCCAAAACTTCTCTCGCACATTTTACAATATGTTCAAATCTAACAGGGCCAAGCGAAATTCCACCAAACCATCTCGTAATAATTACAGCTACGTTCTTTGCATTCAACGTTTTAAGAAGATTTAAGACACGTTCTCCTGCATATTTCTCCCCATCATCATCACTTTCTGGTCAATAAAAAATATATGTTTGTGAAAAATGGCAAGTATATCAATTTATTAAATTCACAACGAAAGTTTTATACAGTCACCACTCTCTAAACCGGTTCTGGATAAACCGAACACTAATAGACTCTAAACTAAACTTTTACTAACAAGAGCCGTAAGAGTGGGTTGCCTGTACTACTTATGACTGAATAAGTGAATGTAAAATAAACCTTCAATAATGGTTCCATCTGAATATTCTAATCGAAAAGCCAACACATTATGTGTCGCGTTTTTTTCCTCAAACCTTATTTTGCTTAGAAAATTATTAACTTCTTGCTTAGTTTCTACTCTTTTTGCATGAGCAACAAATATGCTCCTACGATCCTTAATTCGTGAACTATGAAATACATTTGTTGAAGTTGATTTGGCAGAACTTTCGCTTATCTCTCCTGACATTGTTTCCGGAAGTAAAAATCGATAAATCTGAGTTGTTTTTAACCTTTTATGGTATTTCTGCAGGCCATCCCAATACAATTCATTTAAAAAGAGCAATATTTGGTAGGGGTTTCAAATCACTTAAGCACATCATAAATATTTATAATGAGCGAAGAAAAAGTTACGACAGATATTATTACGTTGACCCGACATGTTCTTGATGAACAACGTAAACATAAGGAGGCTAGTGGCGATTTAACTTTGTTATTAAATGCCATTCAACTTGGCTGCAAATTCGTAGCGACCAATGTCCGAAAGGCGAGGTTATTAAACCTGTAAGAATTTATTTTAAACGGCGAATTTCAAAACGTCATTTACTAAAAATAAAAGTCGAATTTCATATCAAGCTTTGTACTATCTGGAGCTTATAAATTTTACTTTTATCAGAATTGGTCTTGCTGGTGGTGTACATAATATTTCGGGTGATGAACAAAAAAAACTTGACGTTATCTCAAACGAAATTTTTATCAATGCACTTCGCTCTTCTGGAAAAGTGGCCGTGATGGTTTCTGAAGAAAATGAAGAAGTGATCATTGTTGAAGAGGGATTGAAAGGGAAATATTGTGTAGTGTTTGATCCGTTGGACGGTTCTTCTAATATTGATGCAGGTGTCAATGTTGGTACAATTTTTGGCGTTTATCGTGTAGTAAGTTTGTTGCTTTTAAATAGCCATTGTTTTGATGTTATAATTTGTACATCTAATAATCTTGATGATTGTAAAAGGCTGAAGGATCACCCGGGTCAGTCAAAGATGTTCTTCGTCCTGGCAATGAAATGGTTGTTGCTGGTTATTGTATGTATGGTAGTTCGGCAAATATGGTTATTACTGTTGGAAATGGAGTGAATGGCTATACCCTTGACAATGTAAGCTTTTAATGTGATATTTGTAAACTAATTTTGATAGGTTCTTATTCTGGTTTGTTTTGTAGTCGATTGGTGAATTTATCCTTACCCATCCCAATGTAAGTGAGAATAATAAATGAATACTTTATATATTTATATAATAACTTAAATTTTTTACAGATTACAATCCCTTCTCGTGGCAAGATATACTCAGTGAACGAGGGTAATGCAAAGTACTGGCATGAAGCTTGCGAAGAATATTTCCATTCACTTAAATTTCCACCAGAAGGTAAAAACCCATATTCGGCCCGTTATATTGGATCTATGGTAGCAGATGTCCATCGTACATTTTTGTACGGTGGAATATTCGCGTACCCTGCCGATAAAAAATCCAAAAATGGAAAGCTTCGCTTGTTATACGAATGTTTTCCTATGGCCTTCTTGACAGAACAAGCGGGTGGTAAAGCTACTACTGGTTATGAAAGAGTACTCGATGTTTGTCCAGAGGATATTCATTCTAGATGTCCAATTTTCTTAGGTAGCAAAGATGATGTGGAAGATGTCGAAAAGATTTATAAGAAGTATTCGAAATAATGTGTTAATTCAATTTAATTTAGTATAATAGATTCGTTTTCCATTTTACCAGTTTTGCGTGTATCACTAATCATAATAGGAGGCACTACCGGATATCATATGTGCACTATTGTGAATCAGATCAATTATTTAAGAATGTCAATTTAATTAACACAGTATTCAACATTGTCATTATATTATTTATTGTACAATTGCGCATGTTATTTCGTACTTTTTTGGTATGACTTCTGTGACACTCTGAAAGTAGATGTATTAATTAAAGATCGATATTCAGCGAAAAATGGTTACGGATCAAATTTCGAAAACCAAAATCCCGAAACTTAATTATTGCGTCGTGTGATACCGGCGAAATAATATTTAGAGTCCGCAGATGATTAGTACTGTGTTTGCGCGAAATAACGCTCATAAGCGTCATTTAGGAACAAATAGTTCGAAAAGAGCTCATAACTAATTTATTCGAACACATAACCAAAAATTAGCTAATCACTATTATCGTCTCCAAGTTGACCTTCTCGTCGGTCTCTCAGTTATCTGCGGATTCTAAACACATAGTAATAACGATAATGATTGCTAATTATCTGCAGACTAGGGTTCGGACACGGGTAAAAAATTAGGCATACCTCCGAGGCATACCCTGAGTTTAGGCATGCCATTTTTTATATAAAGTTAGGTAAAAATTTTCTTTCTACATAGTGTTGTTCGGTAAATCGGCGAGTCTGTCGCCAAACTAATCCAACTCTCGCGTAACCTACGATGGCTAAGTCGAAATAGGCATGTTAGATTTGGTTGGTGGTTTATCCGTAGGTAAGTACTAATCTTCTCTTCTAAGTCTTTCCTTCAACCTATTCTTCTATTAACCCTTGCCTTCTCTTCTCTGCTCTTATATGACTTAACCCGGGCTTACGATACGTCGAATCGGATTTGGATCCTTCTCTTGCGTTAACGACTTGGTCACGTGACTTACGGCGAACGATCAAAATGCGGTTTAGTGGGTTACAAATGGTCGAACGATATGGATAACGAGGAGTTTAACGATTGTTTATTAGTTGGATGGGGTAGAAATTTCGCTTTTACTATGGATCGGGTACTTAGTTTTATGTACGCGGGTGTCCTTCTCTCCCGGGCAGAAATGCCCCTTTATTTATAATAAACGTTTTATTTACATTGGTAATTAATTTTTGTCATAAATGCAATATATTCCTTATACTCTATAAGTAACCGAAATAGCAGAAGTAAGAAACTTTTCTCGTGACCTTGGATCGGGTATAGATCGTCGTCTTAATTCGGGCACTCGTGATCAGGGACAGTGATTTTATGCGGTGACAAAATCTAAATTATGTGATATGAAAAAATGAATTATGCGATGTAATGTGAAATGATTTTTTCGAGATTATGTGTAGTTATGTGGTCTGAGTAGCTGATTATGTGCCAATATGTGATCAAATTCGAAATAAAAATTTTATTAAATGAATATAAAAAAATAAAAAAAATTGTATCCTAATTTTCATTAAAATACATCATTGCTAAAAATTTTAATGATTCTTCAGATAAATTTTGCCTATTATCATCCAAGATTGTATTATATAATGAAAAGCTACGTTCAACATTGCAGCTTGAAATAGGTAGTCAAATATAGTTTAATGCTATATTTGACAAAATCAGAAGTTGAGAATTTAAATCCAACCAAAACTTGTTTAATCCTGTTTCTTTAAACCTGATATCAGTTGGTAAATTACAATAGATTGATCATTCACAGATTAAATCATTAGATGGATTTTCAAATTCTTTAATTACAGAATAATGGCAAATATCTTTTCTCAAAATATCATTAGTATGTAAATAAGTAGAATCAAAAACATGGCAGACTTGAAAAATATTGCGAGCTGGATGATGAGGTATATGGTTGAAAAATTTCTTATATGCTGCTTGAAAGACATTACGAAAAATAGAATAAAAATCTAATGGATCGAATTTATAGTTAATAATATAGTTTTCTAAATCAGAACTAAAATATTAAACATAGCAGTTTGTTTCAATATATGCAGTAAGTTGTTCTAATCAACCCTCTACAAAAGAAAAAATTGCTTGATTTTGCTGTTGAAAAAAATCCAGATCCTGAACAAATTCTTTTGCAAAAATAGAAATAAAATTAATAATAATCTTAATAGTTCTGAATATTTCTTCATTTTGTAACCAAGAATTAATTTCAAATAAATTTTCATGTATCAGATCTGCTGTCAATTCTTGTAAAAAAAATTCAGGTCAGTATTCAATATAGGTTTTTAAATAAAAAATCATTCGGAATCAGGAGTTTCATCAAGTTGCATTTAGAAATGGAATTTTGCATGGATTCATAACTCCGTTCATTTTTAAGTAAATTAAATATCGACCTTGTCAAGCTGGTGATTTGACAAATATATCTTTTACTTTTACTAAAAAGGTTATTAAATGAAAAAAGCTCAGAAAAGTTCTCCATGTATCCCTAAATTGAAGTTAAATATAAATTAATAAATAAAATAAATATTAAAAAATAATTTAAATATTTTATCTGATTAAATTAAGAATATGTATGCAACAAGATACATGAATAAGTTGCAGCATTAATGATACTAATACATCTCTATAACATTTTTTCATATACGTTACTGAATCTGACAGAAAAAGACATGGAATATTAAAGGAAATATTATAACTAGAAAGTATAGTGATTAAAGTTTGACCAATTGTAGTATTATTAATGATATTAAGAAAATTAACAGAAACCAGTTTTGTAAAATTATAATATACAAAAAGGGTATTAACAACACTTCAAGCACAACTATCAGTTGTCTTGTCTATAATAATAGAAACAGGTTTGTTATTAAAAATTAATTTGAGACTATTTTGATGCTTGTCAAAAATATAGGATAAATATATATGTCTTAATGTTGAAGATTGGGGTATTCCACCTTCTTGTTTAAGATATTTTTTAAAAAATGGAAGCAAATGATCTACTTTTTCGAGTGGAATATCTGCAATCACAAATGCTTGAATTAAATCCTCAATAACTTCATTTTTTATTTCAGCTGCATTTAGACTATAACGAATAGATACTTGTCATTTAATATCTTTTTGAGCTTCATATTCTGCTTTATTCGATTTATGTTTATTACTAAGACAATGATTATCAACTGTTGATTTTGATCTTCATTCAATTGCTTCATTACAATATTCACATACTAAAACATTATTATTAATATGAAAAGTGTTTGGATGTTCTTTAAGCTAGGTATCTATTGCAATTCACTTTTTTTTAGACATTGTTAATAGTAAAAAAATAAATTATTAATAACCCGAAGGTAAGAAAACTTTATTGATAACATTTATATATCTTTTACAAAATCTTTTACTAATTTCTATTTCATCTATGAATTTTAAAAAGAATTAAAAAATTCATTGTAATCAAGATTTAGAAATTTAAACTATTCTTTTTCACGTGAGTTTAAAGACTATATAAAGTAACTTTATTTTTTTACATATAAGTCTTACTAATTTTGGTATTATTATTTTTTTTTATACACAACTATAAATTCCATTAGTTTACTTTTTAAGCTAGCGGGCCTTGGATTAATTTCATCTTTATCATTATAACAAAAAATCATATTTTTTTTTGTAATACAATAGTGGTACTGCAGATAAAATCACAAATTATGTGCAGATTTCTCAAAATTCTTAAATTATATGAGATTCTGTAGTGATATAACAATATTTTGTAATTTAGTCACAATTCTGTGAATTCTGTGATATTATGTTAAACACAGAAAATCACTGTCTTGCTCATGATTTTAAAAATTGGGCTTACAATAGTCTTAAGAAATTTCAATTACTTCTGACCATACTGGCCAATTAGATTCGATATCTTCCTTGAAAGTGTTGTGATCACGTGATACCAGATAAAATTCTTCAAAGTTCATTTATATTAGGATTAAAGCTTATAATAGTGATAATGATGAGAGTT
This sequence comes from Cetraspora pellucida, assembly GCA_910591915.1. Classification (NCBI taxonomy): domain Eukaryota; kingdom Fungi; phylum Glomeromycota; class Glomeromycetes; order Diversisporales; family Gigasporaceae; genus Cetraspora; species Cetraspora pellucida. The sequence goes on from CAJVQA010000226.1 coordinate 35,013, forward strand.
CATATAGTAAAATAGTGCAAAGAAAACTTTTTATTAATGAGTTTCTTATATGTATTTTCAAAACATTTATTTTGAATTTTCCTGATTACGCTATGTTGCACCAAGTCGTAATTCAATTTGCCGTATATCATCATATGACTGCCACATTTTTCAAGGACTTTCCTAGTGAACATGCTCATATACAGACTTCTAATTAATTATTACAAAATATAATAAAATTACAAGTAATCTAATTTTAGTATACAAATAATACTTTTACTTATACTGGTCTATCTGATACTCAGCACTTAATATAATCTAATTTTACAAATATACAATTAATTTTATTTATATTATTTATACTATCTTTTTTTATATTAGTTTTTTTTTTTTTTTTTTTAAGGTGACCTCTTTGGTCTTTTAACTTTTATTAATTACTTATCGGTATTGTAGTTCAATAAACCACTACAAGAGAGCATACAATTGGCTACATGTGTAACTTTTCTATATTACCTATTTAAGGAGTCCACTCGAAGGTTCTCCACCAATTGCCATACCTAACACCCCTGCTTGGGTGTTCTACTTTAAACCCTCTAAACCTGTAATCTGTGTTAACATCACTGGTCATCTCAGATGTACCAGATCATCATCCTCAACCTTAGGACTAATTTATCCTTGAGGTAAACCTCCTAGAGCCTTCTGTACTCATTTTTACAGCTGACCTAGATATCGTTATAGCAGAACCAACACTTGTGGTCAGGGCTAACCATTAAACCACTATGCTCTTGTAGAGTTCACTTAGACCCCAGCATTTACTTCATAGCATAACCCTGGTATTTTAGTATACTCCTGCCTTTTTCCTTGCTCTTTTACCAAACTCCCAATCCAGATAGCCTATGTAGAATTACAACCAGTTCATCAGTATATTAGGTTGGCCCAATATCCTTTTCCTCCAGTTCGTTCTGGCAGCCTGGTTGGTGGTATCTCCGAGACTCACAACCCAGAGTTTCTTGCCTGTCCAGCTAATAGAACCAGGTACTAGACCTGGGTATTTGTTTCCCTGGGCTAGCCTTTACAGTAAAGCCATCAAAGATCTAGCTACCTCTCTATTCAGGTCTTCTCAAATGGACTTCTTGTTACTCAATTTTAATGGATTTAAATAGCTACAAGGACTTATCTAGTGTTTGCACTGTCTGATTTGTCAGTTTGCATTCTTTCATGTAACTCCAACATTGCACAGATGCCCTATGACCTGCCAGTTATGCTGGTGTGACTGCCATTACAGGTATTCTAATCCAATTGTTAGTAACAGTTGCTATAATACGAATATTATATAGGTGATTATCCAAATTTTCACTGTCGATGGGATTTGAACACCCAACCTACCACTTGGGAGGTTGACAACCTAACTACTTCACTAGGTCGCCACACCCCTTATATTAGTTTTCTATTTTAGTATTTTATTTATTGTTACTATATTTTTTATTTTAACTAATTTTAACTCTAATTCTTTTAATTTAAGTAGTTTTATTATACTTTTTTTTTTGTTTTAAGCAGTTATGTTAGTACTTTATTAAGATTTTGAAACTAAATACATATATAATTATATAGAATTTCTCAGTATTTAAGTCTGTTATCTTAATAGTACCTAAGTGCAACCTGTTGCACTATTTTAATTAGAAATAAACTACTCATCTAACTACTTAAAGTCATACCAAAAGAGTCTTCTCTTTTTTATAACAAGTATATTAATTGTCTTCTAAATTTCTTTTTCTTTTTGTTTTGTTTTTTCTATTTCTTTCTTTTTTTTTTTCAGTTTTTTTTTTTTTTTTATTATTTTGTTTTTTCTTTTTGTTAAGTTTTTTCTATTTAAATATATTTTTTTATTTTATTTGTTATATTAATTTTTTTTCTTATTTTTGTATCTTTTTACATTAGACTCTTCATATTTGATTATAGAAAGTATTTTATACTGTTCTTGTTACTATGTTAAGACATTTTTTTACTGCTTGCTTGCTTAACAACTTATTAAATCTTTTTTTATTTTTACTATAGTTAGTCTTTTTATTAGCATCTTTCTATTTATAACTTTTTTTATTTTTATTTTTCTAAATAGTGCTTTGTATAATATCTGTATTGGAATTATAGTTTTTTTCTTTTTTTTGAACCTATTTTATACTGTTACTATTGAAACTTTTTGTATTTGTTTTCACAAACTTTTTGTTCATTACAACTTGCTAAGTATTTATAAGTTTTATCTTTACCATTTTGACAAACTTGACATTTTGTTGTTATATATATTTCTGGTTTTTTTTTTATTTAGTTCTATTAGTATCAATAGGCTATTTATTACATATTGGATTGCTATGACTCTTCTTGTACTTGGTTTTCTTAAAATACAATGTATTTATTTTGTTTTATTTATCTTCTTTCAAAAACTTGATTAGCTGTATAATGTGTATTTTGTTTTTAGTTTTAGAATTCTGATCAACTTTGTATTTTTCCAATTAGTTCCTATTTTGATATTCACAATTATTTTGCAAAAAAGTCTTAAAAATATATTTATCCTTTGTTTTTCTATTCTAGTTGGTATTCTATTTCTTTATATTTAAGTTTTTCTATCTGAACTACTTCTTTGCAACTTATTTTTTTTTTTTGTCAAAAGATCTGCTTTGTTATTTTATCTGTTTTCATTGTAGTTTTTAACTTTAATTAATTCTTTATTAATGTTTTTCTTTTTAACTAACTCTATAATATTCTATATTCATATTGTATTTTTCTTTTTTAGAATTTTTTTATTTTTTGTATTTTGTAATACTATACTAATGTTTCTTACTGTTACATTGCTATCTATATAAATTTTTATATTTTTTTTCAGATAATATTAGAATTACTGCTCATATTGTTACTAGCTCTGCTAATGTTACTGATAGCCATCTTTCTAGATTAATGCCACTTTTTTCTCTAACCAGTTGGCTTTTTTTCTTATTTTACTTATCTAATATTTATTTTTTCTATACTATTTTGTTTATCTTTTTTATATAGTGCTTTATCTGTATAAAACACATATCTTTTTTTTGTTTGTTTCTTTATTTTTTGTTATGATTTCTATTAGTCATTTTATGAGCATACTATCTAATTTTGCTTTTTTATTATTTCTATTTCTAATTCTTCTACTTATTTGAGTCTAACTAATTCTTTTTTCTTATTTCTTTATTTCTTTATTGTTCTATTTTCTTTTAGTTGAACTATTGTTATATTGATTTTGTTATTATTTTTTTCTATTATTGATTCTGAAATAGCTTTTATGTTGGAATTTAATTGAATCTACTTTTCATATCTATTTATCATCTATGTTTGTATATTTTCATAGTCTTTACATTTGCATATTTCTGTGGATGTTTTCTTTTTTTTCTTATAATGCTTAATTAAAACTTTTTTTTTTCTTAAATATTTTGTCTAGTTGTTAATTATTCTTTGGCCTATATATAATCTATTCTTTTCTTTTCTTGTCTTCTGACATCTTTGTTTATATGATCTTTAATGCTTATATATTATAATTGTTTACTTTATATTAATTATGTACTTTTTTGTTTGCTTGTATTATTAACATCTTTTTCTTAATTTCACTAAATCATTTGATTTTTTTTCTTTATATAACCTTTCTTGAAGACTTTTAAACTATCTTTATATAATTAGCTTTTTGTCTTTTGCATCTATTAGCTAATTCAAATATATTAATTCTTAGCTATTTATTTTAGTACTGCTTGTTTTCTATGTTTTTGCTTCTATTATATCTTTTATTTTGTTTTCATATCTATACACCTTCTATAAGTATTTCTCTGTTCTAATGCTTATATTTATATCTTTTGTTTTGGCTATTGTTTAACATGCTAAATTGTTTTTCTAATATTTTTTCTTCTTTGATCCTGTTTTTGCATCTTATATATATTCTGTTAAGTCTGTCATTTGGCAACCTTGAGTTATTCTAAGTCTTGTTAGTTCATCTAACTTTTTTGTTTAGTCTGAAAAATATGCTACTTATTTGTTTTGTTGTTATTTTTTGTTCTAATAACTTGCAGTTGTCAAGATCTTTATGTTTTATTCAGAGTTGGCATGGACTGGTCAATGGTCAAGCTTGACCAGACCAGTTTGACCAATTTGACCAGTTGGTCAAAG
>CAJVQA010000227.1:0-39138 GCA_910591915.1 Cetraspora pellucida
TATTATCTAGCAATTAAGTTATGACTTGTGCTATATATTACAAGATATTATTTAGTTGAAATGTAATTTTTTTTTAATCAGTGAATAAATATTATTAGGTTATATAGCAAAAATTAACTGAAAAAGAAGCACAAAAGAAATATCACCAAACGAAAGGGTTTGGAAAACTTTTGTGGACATTAAGTTTAGAGGATCTGGATGATTTTCTTGAAAAAGATAAAAATAATCTTAACCCACTACAAGTTGAAGGCTTTCAAAACTTATTATCTGCTCTCGATGAATTTTTTGAAGAGAAACCAATTTCGACTCTTAACGATTTTAATCGGATAGAAATGTTTTCCTCAGCTTCATTAGAAAGTACTGATATAATTCGTGCCACATCAAGTTTTCACGGTAAATCTATATTTTCTAATGTTATGTAAGTGGTTATGAAAATGAAGAAGAAATAAATTGGTACAGCTTGGTATGTATTTAAAATCTATCTAACGATAAAAAAGAGTTAATATCAATAAGCGAAATAACTCTCGAAGTTAGACAATTTTTTTATTTTCATCCAATGTTGAGAGTAAATTATAACTAACATAAATATTATCATAAAGGTTCTTCTGATACTCAAATTTTATTAGGCAAATAAAGAACCACTAGAATTCGTCTTAGTTCGCTAATATGAGGAAGTTGGTGAATTATGGGGCTTTCCTAAATTGAAGCTACTTGCGTACTACAGTTGTATACCATTAGATAGTGTAGATAGAACAGTGCATATAGTCCCGAGATTTAATAAAACAAATGAATATTTAATGAACTGTTTCATGTTCTAATGCTAAATTAATTTAAAAGTGCTTATTTTAAGTGTACATTACATGTCGATATTTAAGGTGCTCACTTTAAAGTATCAGTATGTCTATGTTTGCGTATCAATATATTAAGTATGTGTTACGTATCGATTGGTAACAATAAATCGATTATCATCGATTTAAATAGATTTAATAGTAATCGATTTATATTCAAATTTCGATATATATCGGTTTATCGATATGTATCGATTTTGATATATATCGATATATAACTACCCTGCCGATATATATCATTATATTCTAATTAATTAATATCGATTATTTGATATATATCGGTTAGTATCTATCTAAAAAATTTCCTGATGTAGATGAAAAGATAGGAGAGTTTTTACAAGATGAAAGAAGAAATTTTGAAAACAGAAAAGGAAAAACACAACCTTATTCAAAAGAAGAAAGAAGTAAGAGAAGAAAGAAAAAAGAAAAAGAAGAAACAGCAAAGGCAATACAAGAACAATTAAAAGAAAAATAGAAAGAAGGAAGAAAGAAGATTAAAATTGCATGTCACAATATCAATGAACTCAAAACCAAAGGATGAAAACTTGATAGTCTGCTAGACTGGGCAGAAGAAAAAGAAGTCACAATACTAGGTATCACAAAAACAAACCTTACAAAAAGAGAAGAAAGTTTCTTAATGCAGACAACAAATAGAAAATATATAGGGTTTTGGTTAAATGTAGCAAAAGACAAAAAAAAAGTATTGAGTATAGGTATTATGATTAATGAACAATAGGAAAAACATGTGGATGCAATCAAAAAGATAAACAAATATATGATAGAACTTATATTATACTTCAAGCAATTAGAGTTAGTAGTTTTAGAAGTTTACATACCACCAAGTGACAAGGCAGTAAGAAAAAACATTTAACAAAAAATAGTAAAAATAGTTATCAAAAAGAAAAGACAAATGCAAATAGTTATCTTAGATGATTTTAATTATATAGTAAATAATGTATTGGACAGACAACACCCACAAGCAGCAAATTTCAAAAAACTGCCAATCTTTAATTAAATAAAAAAGCAGAATTTTAGTGACAGTTACAGAAACATGCATCCAACAAATCAAGAATTTATATAGTCAAATGAAGAAGCAGCAACAAGAATTAACTACATATAAGTATTAGAAGAACTGGCCTCAGGTCTACAGAAGGCAAAAATCAAAGATGCAGAGGGAATTACAAAAAGTGACTACAAAATAGTAAAAACAAAAATATGGATTAAACACATAACATCAAGAATTAGCAAAGCTGAAATCAAAAGAAAAAGACAATCGAGAACAGTATATCTATATGATTAAGCAAAAGAAGAAAACTGAAAAAAATATACATAAGAGCTACAGAAGCGGTTAGAAGTCAAAAAAGTGCTAAAGAACATTCAAAAGAAAGAAACAAATAATATAAACAGCATATGGGATATATTAGAAAAAGCAATCATTACAGCAGCTAGTAAGCATTTGCCTAAGAAAAAGATATACAATACACTAACAAATAGAAGAAACAACCAAAAGAAGTGACACCAAGGAAAGAACATTGTAGAGCTGCAAAGATTAATTAAACAGGCAAAAATAAGAGAAGGTCAAAAAGTAACAAAAGAGGAAAAAACAGAAATAAATGAGAAACTAGAATAATAGGAGGAAAAAAAGATGCAAAACTGCCCAAATTACATAGGCAATGGTCAAGTGCCTAGATAAAAGACATGAAAGGTTGACAGAAACTGTTACAAGAGAAAAAAAAAAAAAATAGGAACAAGATCAAAAAAGACAAATAGAAGAAACATAGACAAAAGATGTGAAATGATTAAATCAGATCAAGGAAAAATAATAGCCAGTCTGCTAAATAAGCTCTACAAAAAGATAACACTTGACAGAATTATTGAACAGAAAGAAGAACTAATGAATTTAATAGTAGAACCAGAGTTAGTTAAGATTGGTATAGCAGAACATTACAAAAAACAATTTAGAATAAGAGATACAAAATTAGAAGAAATGTCAGAAAGGTGAAAAGAAATCTACAAGCCACAAGAACACATCAAAGAGGAATGGTATATGAAATTAGAAGAAAGCATCAAAGAAAAGGAATGAGAAGAAGTACTGAGAGAACTTAAAACAGGAACAGCTCTAGGCATATCTGGTATAAGCTACATACTAATCAAACGAGCAGAAAAGAGAACACAAGAAATCTTTAAAGCCTTTGCTGATCTTTGTTTGGAGAGAGGAAAAATACCAACCAAGTGGAAAATTGCACAAGTTTATTTAATACCAAAAGACATAGAGTGAAGATATAGCTTAAACAATATTCACCCAATAGCTCTAATTGAAACATTTAGAAAAATAATAACAAAGATGATAACAAAAAGGCTAGCCAAGGTGTTTATAGAAAGAGAAGTGCTTAAGGAACCAAATTATGCAGGTCTATTAGGAAATTCAACAGAGCAACCAATGCATATCCTTAATATAATAATAGAAGAGGCAAAAGAAAAGAACAAAGAAGTATAGATACTTCTACAAGATATGAAGAGAGCATTTGACTCAGTTCTACTTAAAAGTCTTGAAATAGCATTGTGAAGAGTCAAAATTCCTAGAAGAACAATAAAGTACATCTTAAATTTTTTTCACAAAAGACAATTAAGGATAATCACAGCCTATGGCTTAACAGAAAAAGTAATAGCAAAAGATGGAATAGATCAAGATGAAGTAATATTACCATTAATATGGTGCCTTTTGTACAATCTACTACTAAAAAGAGTGCAAAAAAATAAAAGTCTAGGATACACAGTTAAGCAACAAATTAAAAAAAAAATGCAATGTAACAACATCACAAAGTTCTGTTAAGCAGTAATTGCATATGCAGATGACACAACATAGATTTTGAACAGCAAAAACCAGTTATTAAAGATTTTAGAAATAGCTGAAGAGTTTTTCAAGATGAATAACATAGAGATTAATGGATCAAAATCAAAGCTGCTAGTGATAAACACAAAGGTTAAAAGAGAAAAAAAAGAAATAGTTTTTGGCAAAAGCAATATAAGAGAAGAGCCAAGAAACAAAATTGTTCAGTTACTTGAAATATGGCTGAACAACAGAATATAAGAAGTATTAGTTAAAAGAAAAGCTAAAGAAATAGTTAGTCAGACAATAAAAGATCTCAAATACAAAAAAATGACAACAAGCCAGATTATATATATAAACAATATGATAATAATTTCAAAACTAAGCTATATATTCTAGTTAACTAAAATTTCAGAAAAGAGAATACATGAAATACATCAATCAATAATATGTTTAGCAAAGGAAAAAAGCAGTTTGCAAAGAACAATAGAAAATTGCATAATAGAACATAAAGATCTTAGTGGATATAAAACACTACAACAAGAGCTAGTAATGAAGCAAGTGAGTGGCTTGCTATCAAGATTGAACAAACAAGACAGCCTAGGTCAGTTAATGAAGCTAAGAATTACACAAGGCTGTCAAAGAGCAGGTTTAACAGAAGATATTTGGAAAGTGGAAGAAGTACTAGTTAACAAAGTGTGATAAAAGAACCACTTAGCATGTCTGATAGTAATAAAAGCAAAAGAGCTAGGAATAAGCATAAGAATGGAAAGTAACCTTTGGAGAATATTTGGATATGATACTAAAATAAGAGAACTTTTAGAAACACAATTATAGAAAAGAAGTGAAATAGAGATAAATGAAGCAGGTCTAATTTACCTAAACCAACTGCTTGACATAAAAGGAGAAAGGCTGATTACATGGCAACCATTTAAGAACTTTTGTGAATGTTCAAGTAAAGGAAAAAAAGCAGAATAGTTTAAATAAATAGAGTCCAAAGTGCTCAAAGAACCAATAAATAGAAGAATTAAAGGACATTTTAAGACAAACAGACACAATACTCAAGCAATGAAAATGATATGAAGGGCCATGTCAAAAGATAAAAGAAGAAAAGAGTGGATACTATATGATATGCAAGAAGATAGACAGCTAGAAAAGATAATAAAAAAAAAAAAAAAAAGGTTTTACTAGAGCATTAGCAAATGCAAAGTAAAGAGAACAAAACAGCAACAGAAATTAGCAAATGTAATAGATGAACAGAAAGAAGACAGTTGCTAGCAATGGATAAGAATAAATAACAAGATTAGAGTAGTTCCTGACATGTCGATGGAAAAAAGAAATAGCAAGATCAAGATAGCTATAGATCAGTTGATAGAAAAAGTAGAACCAGAAAGGTTGAAAGACAGTGAGCAGCAGCTTGAAGGACTAATGATGCTTGAAGGGTTAGAAATAGAAATAATCAAGAGACAGAAACTAAATGAGAATATCAAATATGAAATTCTGAAGATGCTAAGAAGAAACCTATCGAGAAACAAAAACAAATATATTATATATACAGATGGTGCTACAAATATAAAGACTAAAGAAAAAACATGAGGCAGTAGTATAGGAGTAAGATGGGTTCGAACAAATGAAATGCAAGAGTGGCCATAAGAAGAAACATCATTAGGACTAAAAAGATAGATGATGTTGACAACAGCAGAATTAGTAGCAATATGGGCAGCAATCCTAACAGTACTGAGAAAAAAACAAATAGAAATATATACAGACAGTAATGCTGCAATTAGAAACATTAGCAAAGGTTTAGAGCAAATAGATAAAATGAAAGTTTTTAAAAAGAAAAATGCAATATAGATAATAAAGATTATAGACCTTATTAGCACAAAGAGTATACAGATAAAGTTAGTGAAAGTTAAAAGTCATAGCAAAAACAAATAGAATGACAAAGCTGATAGTCTCACAAAGAAGAGAACAATAAGTGAGAAAATAATACAAATAGAGAAAGTTAGTTGTGAAGAGATAGAGTACTGCCTAGAATGGGAAAACAAACAAACTGACATATCTGCAAGATTGTTATGCAAATTGATAATAAATGCAAGATTAAAAGCAAAATGAAAAGAAACAAATATAATTAGAAAGTTAGAACCAAAAACAGAAGTCATAATTCATGACTGAACACAATTTTGGAAAAGGTTAAAAATGACTAAAGGAGTGCATTGCACAACAAGAAGAGGTAGTACAAGAAGATGTACATTTATAAAGTGTATAATAGATAAACTTCTAACCTTAGAAAAACTTAATAGAAGAAGACCAGACATATACACAACAGCAGAGTATCAAGTATATCAAGATAAAGTCAAAAAAACACAGGCACATCTAGCATCATATAAAGGACAATGAAGTCTGTAGAAATGAATCCAAAAAGTGACTATCGCAACAGCCTAAAAAGAGCTAAAAGAAGAAGAAAAAACTCACATCCTACTATATATACTATATACAGCACTCTTTGAAAAAAATAAAGCAGAAAAAATAAAGATGAGAGAAGCATTAATCAAAGGCCTAATTCTGAAAAAAACATAAGACAGACTAACACAGCTCCTAAATATGAAAACAAGATAGCAGTTTATAGAAACAATGGCAAAAACAGCATAGGACACATTCTATGAACAGGTTTGAAGAATATGATGTGAAAAGGTTAATGAATGTGAGAAAAAAGAAGACATAACAACCAAAATGAAGAAAAAGAAAGTAAAGAAAAAGAATCCAAAGAAGAAAAAAAAAGCAAATCAGCAGAAGATTGAAGAAGAAAAGAAACAAGCAAAAGAGAAAAAAGATAGAATTAATGAAGAAAGTAGAAAGACAATATTGGAGCTTGTCATAGAAGGAGAAAACCCTTTCATTACAGACTTTAAGTAGTTAGACAAATAGCCTACTTCTGTTAGAAGTAGTGCAGCAGGTTGCACTTAGATACCCTATGAGTGGCCGGGTGATGCTAGACTTAGTTGTTAGATAAATCTATATAATTGCAAAAATAATTTCAAAAATCTTAATAAAGTACTAGCATAACTGCTTAAGGTTAAAAAAAATAAAATAAAATATATATATATAAGATCTTTGTTAGCAAAATTTTTTTCTAAAAATAAATTTACTATAATTTTTTTAATAAAAATCCTATATAACAATGATTTATAAGATCATTTTTCTAGCAAAGATCTCATATAGTTAGTTAATAGCCTTTTTTAATAATTAGAATTAAAATTTTATTAAAATAAGATTATAAGATGAATATGGATAATTTGATAAAGTTAACTTAGTTAATAATAAAAATTTGCAATAAAAGTTTATTTATTTTTTTATTTTTATTTTTTTTTGTTAAAGGCCATATTTGTGGCAAGATTTTATTAACTTATATTGGGTTAGCTATTACAACTATTTTTACAGAGATAAGAGTACAGCTAGTCATACATGCAACTTTTGGTTACCTATTTAAATAGTCCATCCTAAGGTTTTACACTAGGTGCTGTACCTATAACCTACTAGGAAATTATCTATTTAAACCCTCTGATTATCTGCCCTGTCATATTAGAATCTCCAACTTACCCCCCAAATATACCTACCTGGTATACTGTCTGAGCAGTATAGTTATCTATCCTTTTTGTACTAGTTCCTAGGTTGTTATACATTTCAGAGTACATCACCTGCCAGTAAGATGCAGCAGGCCCATTATTGTTAACTATTTACTTACTTTTAGAACACTAACACAGATTACTCTTACAGAGTTTATTTAGACCCCAGTACTGACTTCATAGCATATCTTTAGTACTTTTAGTATACTTCTGCTTTGAACCTAAACTTCCAATCCTGATAACTTGGAAGGACTATGACCTGTTCTTGGAATTTTAAGGCCAGCCCAATATTCTTTTCCTCTGGTCTGAAATCTGACAACCTGGTTGGTAGTACCCTTCACCCGAGGTTCTTGCCCACCTGAATTTTTTACATTAATATCTATTTTCTAGGTCTAGTCTTTACAGTAATACTGTCAAAGATCCATATTACCTCTTTGCTCAGAATTTCTAAGTGGGCTTTAATGTCCCAGTTTTACAGATTTACATAGCCCAAGAACTTATTTTAGGTTTACACTGTCTGGTACTGATTTGCATTCCTCTGTGTAACAGGTTACACAGATGCCCCAGACCTGCCAGTCATGCTAGTACGACTATAATTACAAATATCTTATCCTAACTGATCTACAGAATGTCATTACTATAATACTATCTATATATTACATAGGTGATTATCCAAATTTCATCATCAGTAGGTTTTGAACTCACAACCTACCACTTGGAGGTATGACAACTTATCCACTTCACTAAGTTACTATACTCTCAAAGTTTATTTATTATCTATAATAAAATAATAAATAGTTATTTCAATTTATTTTAAATTAATTAAAAAAAAGAGTTTATTTATAAAACATTTTTATACTTTTATTATATACTCATAAAATTGTTTAAAAAATTATGATTTGCAACTAAAATAGGTAAATTAGTAGAATCATTCATATTACATTAGGGTAATTATAAAATAGTATGTATAAATTGCTCTATTATATTAAAATATACAATTTACATTATCTTTTAAAAAAATTAGACTATTAATTATTTACTAGTTTGAGAAAAAAATGAACTAAAAGTTGATATTATTCACAGTAATTTCAGATTTTCATAAAAAAATATTTATTATCTGTAGAATGTTTGATTTTACTAATTTGATAATTACCTCAATATTATATTAGTATTAGTATAATGATACTAAGCCAAAAACAAAAAAGTAGATAGCTGTTAATTAGCTTTTCTTTTTTTTGCATTTTTTTTTTTTATCTGCTCTAACAGCTTGCTTCTGTGCTTTTACTAACTCATGATCAGCTCGCTTTTAAGCAGCTTTTTTTTTTTTTTGTCTTGTAGTTTTTACTTTTTTTTTTGTTATTTCATTTATCTTCTTTATTTCTTGCCAAGATTCATTGTTAGTAAGAAGCCATGCAAACAGCAAAGTTTTTTTTTTTTTAATGATTTGCTAATTTCTTATTCCTTAGTTTTGAAAACTGAATACTTGAGTGCTAGTTTTAAAGAAGAAGTGCCAGGATTTTTAAAGGTTTCTAGCTTCTCATATACTAATAAAAAGTTTTTTTTTAATTGAGGCATTCTGTTTTTTTAGTTGTGCATTTTCTTTTCTAAGAGTCTTGTTTTTAACCTTTAGCAGTTTCAACTCTTCAATAACATTAGATTGGGTAGGGTAGTTGAAGGTTAGTTGAAGTTTTACCAAAGCTAAAATTTTATTTGACAAAGGAAAAAACACTTGTTCATAAAGCTAATCAAGTTGCTGATATAGAAGTAAAGAAGGAGTTAAATCAAATCATTCAGTAACAAGTAAAGAATCAAGATAGTTATTACTAATAGCATTAAAATTAAAAGGCCAAATTCTTGTAGCTTTAAAGGAGTTAATTATTACTATGAGAGTGTAGATCATAATAAAAGCTGGTCCAAAAATTTTAGCAAAAGAATGCTTGGTCACCAGCTCATTGTTATTGTTATAAAGCATATCACAATCTTTACTATACTTCTTTTTAAGTTTAGCAAAAGAAATTTCAAACAGTTGAAGGATATGCATAATATAAACTAGAATGCATATAGTAAGATCCTATTTTTGCAACAAAAACTAACAATTATATAATTTATATAGCTTTTGTAACTGTCAAGCATTAGAAGAACTGGATGAACAGATAAAATAAAGTTAATAAAATGTTTCAAATACATTTAAAAAAGGTTATCTCATATATATCCTGTATTAGTAAAACCCATAATGATGCCAGCTAAAGCTTCATTAAATAGACCCGGAATAGCATGAACTCTTTTGTAAATAATTAAGGAAGCAATATAATTTTTAGCTGCTAAGATCATTGGGGCAGCAGAAACATAGTTGTGCATATTGCCATATAAGACCTTGTAGACTTAACATGCATTCTTTGTAGCAAAGACCTTTTGAACCTTAGAAGAGAGGAAAAAGCCTGTTTCATTCATATTCCATATATAATTAGCAATGAGAAAATGCTCTTAAAATTACTTGACCAAGCTTGTTAAAGTAGTCTTTTATAATGGTCATATTGGCTTTTTGTGCATATGCTTTAGTTAAGACTTGAAGAATATAAAATAATAGATCAGAGTGATCTTTTATAAAGCATTTCTATCAGGCCTGTCTGGGCTTTTTCTTAGCAAATAGATGGTTATGATTATTATTGCAAACAATCTTTATTATATAGTGATTAACTTTTGATTTTATTAAGCCAAATCCCAATTATTGCATGTTTTTGCAATAGTCTACTAATTGTGTTTTTTTATGTTTACTTAAGACAGTTGTGCAACTAGGATGTTTAAGTGTGTTATTATTTTTTACTGTATGCCTAAAAGTTGTTTTTGAAACCCTAAAGCTGTGAGCAGTTCTACAAATATTAGAGTTTTTAAAATTGTTAAGTGCACAAAGTGCAGCATTAATGGCATTTTAATGTAAGATTTGATTAGTTTTTTTAATTTTTGTTTTGTTTAACATTTTTATTATTATTAATATTCAAGGTACAGATTGAGTTTTTATAATGATATGACATCTAGTAATGGGTATACTTGCATAGATATTTATTTGTTTTGATATTACAACTAGTAAAATAATATTTCATATTAATTTGCACATGCTAACTGATACAAGTAAATTTTTATAGCTTAGTTATGACAATATAAAAGTACAGAAATCTAGTTTTTATTATAAAATTACAATTGTCTGTATTACTACATATGTTTATGACAGATGCTATAAGAACATTGATGTAATCATAATGTTGATAAATAAAATAAACAAATTTAAAAGAGGCACTTAAATTATTGATTTATTAGGAGGTTTCATAATTAAAAATTAGAACAATCTAATTTTATTTTTATAATTTACAATTCTGTATAATAAAAATACTATTTAAAAAATTATATTTTTTAAAAAATACATTGTCTATTTGTTAATTATGAAACTTTCTATTATATAGAATATATTAATTATGCACTAGATTATTTAAAATTTAAAATAAATTAATTGTGTATGAGATTATTAAAATATAAATTCAATTGTGCAATAGAATACAAAAAAAAGCAAAACAAATAAAAAAAAAGATCATTACAGATCATTAAAATATAAATGCAATTGTGCAATAAAATATCAAAAAAACAAAATATAAAAAAAAAAGATCATTGTATACAAGTGTAAAATTAATTAATTGTGCATAAGATTATTAAAATATAAATTCAATTGTGCAATAAAATACAAAAAATGCAAAAAAAATATTATTACAAGAATTTATTACATGAGATCAGTGTACAAAATTCTATTATAAATGCTAAAGATTCTATTTACTTAAGTTGACTTACGACATAGTTCTGAAAATTTTACAATATAAAATATATTGCAAAAGGTTCTAAATTTCATTTATCAAAAAAAAAACAAGTTATAACATGCTAAAATTTTGTGCACTGCATGAGATAAAATTAAATGTGTAAATTAATAGCACAAAGATCATTTTAAATATAAAGTAAATTGATAGTGCACAAAATTGTTTAAGTGTAAAGTAAATTAATAGTGCATAAGATTGTTTAAGTATAAAGTAGTATGGGATTAGTAAATTAAAAATGTAAAGTAAAATTAAATTAACTCAGTTATAATATTTATACACAAGATTTCTGCATATTAACAATTGTAATATTTATTAACATTAACTAACTTATATAGGATGCTATGTAAAATGCACTAATCATATCTGCATATCTTAATTCAGCAATCAAAAACTGGCAAATTTTATACCATTTGACTTGTTTGTTAAGACGAATCAAATAGTATAATAATCATCAAATTCTAATAATTAGATCACAATATATCACTAATTTAGTAAGATATACCAAATTACCTGTTTTACCAAATTACTTATATTCATCTTAGATATAGAAATTTTTTTTAAAATTTGGAGGTTTTTTTTTCCTTTAAGCAATTACATTAGTGTTTTATTAAGGTTTTGAAATTACATTTGCAATTATATAAATATTCTTAACAACTAAGCCTAGCATCATCTGACTACCCTAATAATATCTAAGTGCAATCTGTTACATTACTTTAAGCAAAAATAAGCTGCTAATTTAACTACTTAAAGTTAATAATAAAAAGGTCTTTTTTTTTCTATAACAAGCTCTAAAATTGTTTTTTGTACTTCTTTTCTGATTTGTTTTTCTTTTTCTTTTGCTTTCTTTTTTCTTTCTTCTATTACTTTCTAATTTGGTTTTTCTTTTTTACTAGATGCTTTTCTCTCTTTTCTTTTTCTTCTTTTTATCCTACCTAGTATTTTTTTATTTTTTTCTATTCATTAATCAGATTCTTTATACTTGTTCATAAAAAGTGTCCTAGGCTGTTCTTGCTATTATTTTTATAAACTATTGCTTTGATTTTGTACTTGGAAGCTGCCTCATTCTGTTCTGTATTTTTTTCAAAACAAGATCTTTAATTAGTGCATCTTTTATTTTAATTTTCTTTGTTTCTGTTTTTTTATAAAGCACTGTATATAATACATATAAAGGGACCCAAACTTTTTCTTCTTCTTTTAACCTTTTCTAGACTATTGTAATAGTCACTTTTTAGATTCTTTCCAAAGATTCTTTTGTTTCTTACATGCTGCCAAATATGCCTGTATTTCTTTTGTTTTATCTTGATATACTTGGCACTCTATTGTTGTATATACATCAGGTTTTTTTTTGTTAAGTTCTTCTAAGATTGAAAGTTTATCCATTATATACTTTATAAATATGCTTCTTCTAACACTACTTCTTCTTGTTGTGCAGTATACTCCCTTAGATATCTTCAATCTTTTTTAAAAGTATGTTTAATTATAAATTGTAACTTCTGTTTCTAGTTTTAATCTTTTGATTGGTTTTATTTTTTTCTATTTCACTCTTAATCTTGCATTTATTATTAATTTATATAACAGTTTTGCTAGTATGTCAGTATATTTGTTTTTCCACTCTAAGCAGTACTTTATCTTTTTGCAATTGACTTTTTTAGTCTATATTATCTTTTTATTTGTTGCATCTTTTTTTGCTAAACTATTAGCTTTATCATTTCATCTATTCTTACTGTGGCTCTTAACTTTAACAAACTCTATCTGAATGTTCTTTGTTATAATAAACTTTCTAATTTTCATTACTTATATTGCATTTTTCTTTTTAAAAATCTTATTTCTGCATACTTGTTCTAACCTCTAATAATGTTTCTTATTACTGCATTGCTATCTGTATATATTTCTACTTGCTTTTTTCTTAGTATTGTTAAAATTACTTGCTTTTTTCTTAGTATTGTTAAAATTACTGCTTATATTGCTACTAACTTAGCTATTGTCAATATTTGCTATCCTTCTAGACTTAGTACTATCTT
The DNA here is from genome assembly GCA_910591915.1 of Cetraspora pellucida. Classification (NCBI taxonomy): domain Eukaryota; kingdom Fungi; phylum Glomeromycota; class Glomeromycetes; order Diversisporales; family Gigasporaceae; genus Cetraspora; species Cetraspora pellucida. Next base: position 13,186 of record CAJVQA010000227.1, read on the forward strand.
TTCTTCTGGCCATTCTTGTGTTTCATCTATTTGCATCTACTCTATATTCATACTATTTTTGCTTTTTGTATCTTCTTTAGTTTTCAAGTTTGTTACTCTATCTGTATATATTATATACTTATTCTTGTTTCTCATTATATTCCTTCTTAAAACTTCTATTATTTCTTGACTAATTTTGTCTTTTAACTTTTGTTATCTGATTATCTCTACTTCTGATTCTTCTATTATTCTTAGTTTTTTGAATTTCTGTTTTTTTATCATTAGTTGTTCATCTTTATTATTTCTGTTATTTGATTTATTGGTATCTTGATTGTTGCTGTCTTTTTTTATTAATGCATCTGAAATCATATTAATTCTGCTATTTACTTTTATCTACTGCTGGCAGCTATCTTCTTGGTGTTCTTCTTTTCTTATGCAATCTTTATATCTGTTAATTTTAATAGCTAATTCACTTTTTTTACTTTGTATTTGCCATTTTCTACTAGTATTTTTTTCTTTTCTTTTTGACTATCTTTCCTAACTGTTAATTGTTCTGTGCACTATATATTATCTATTTTTTTTTCTTTTGTCTTCCAAGATATACTTCTATCTTATTTGCATTGTTTGAGTATTTTGTTTAATTGTTCTAAATTGTTTTTTAACTTCTCTATTTTCTGATTTAATAAGCACTTTTAGTTTTATTGCTTTGAACTATTCTGCTTTTTTTTTTTTTACTTGACAAATCTTGATAACTTTTTAGTAACTACTATATAATTAATCTCTCTTTTTTTGTATCTATCAGCTGGCTTAGATATATTAAGCCTGCTTTATTTATTCTAGTACTACTTCTTTTCTATAACTGTATATCTATGAGTTTTCTTATTTTAATATTATATTTAAACATTGTCTATAAATTGCTTTCATTCTTATATTTATATTAAGCTTTCTTACTTTTAGTAATATTAGACAAACTAAGTTGCTTTTCCAATTTTCAATATTTTTTGGTATCTCTTCTATTTTTCATATATCTTTTATTAAACCTGCTCTCTGGCACTCTTGTGTTATTCTTAGTTTTGTTAACTGCCTAAGACTATCTTGTCTGTTTAGTCTTACTAATAGGCTATTTAATTGTTTTGTTGTTAATTTTTGTCATAATGTTCTGCAGCTTTCAAAATTTTTATATTTCATTATACAGTTTTCTAATATTTTTTGTAGATTGCTCTTTTGCTTCACTAAACTTATTATTAATTAATGTATTTCATTTATGCTTCTTTCTAATATTTTTGTTAGTTGTAGCATATAACTTAATTTTGATATTATTATCATATTGTTTATATATGCAATTTGACTTATTATTATTTTTTTGTATCTAAGATCTCATATTGTTTGGCTGATATTTCTTTAGCTTTCTTTTTTACTAGCACTTTACTTATTCTGTTATTTAGTCATATTTCTAGTAAGTAAACTATTTTGTTTTTTACTTCTTCTGTTATTTTGTTTTGCTAAAGATTACTTTTCTTTCTTCTTTTTTTACTTTCATATCTTTTGACAAAAATTATATATATCAGAAAAATCATTGCAATTGATAATATTATAATCAGATGTTATATAATTTGTAAATTTCATTTTGAAATATTTTTGGTTAAAAAAAAACTAAAAACTTTGAATTTATATTGTTTTAAATATATATATTTTTTTAATTCAAAAATCTGATCATTGTAAGAAAAGATTTCAAGTTCAATATCATTAATTGATTTTATATATAAAAGAAATTGTTTATTTATAGTTTTGTTTTTGTAATCATTGCTGTTGTTTTTGTTGTTGAGAAAACATTTTTTTAATAAAGAAAAAATAAATTTTATTACTTTTTATTAGATTATAAATATTATATATATTTTTTTAGTTTAACTATATTGTTATCTATATTTATTAATTCAATTTTTATATCTTTAATTGTTTTTATAGTAAGAGGTATTAAATATAAAGAAAATAATAAATAAGTAAAAGTTTTTATGTTCTTAAGTTTTTTGTTGTTCTTGTTGTTGTTGATAAGACATTTTTTTAATAAAAAAACTAAATTTTAGCACTTTTTATTTTATTATAAATATTATACATACTTTTTAATTTGAACTTATTGTTATCTATATTTATTAATTCAATTTTTACAGTAGGTAGTGTTGAATGTAACAAAAATAATAAATAAGTAATAGTTTTATGTTCTTGAATTTCTTGTTGTTTTTATTGATGTTAAAAAGATATTTTTTAAATAAATTTTATCATTTTTTATTATTAAAAAAATTATTAAAAATACTTATAAACATTGAAGATAATGTAAAAAATAATTAATTTTTTTACTTTATCAAAAGTTTAATTTATTATTAATTGATAATCTGTCAGTTATCTAGAAAAAGATTATGGTATAATGTGATGCGAATCACTATGTAATTTATTATAGAATGAAATGCAATATGCATTTATTTAAAACATTTTTTGGTACTATGTTAACAGTCCAAGTCAATTAATTGAAAGTTGTAAAGCTTACTAAAATGCATCTAATGGTGGTTAAATTATCTAATCAGTCTAGTAGATGCTGAGATATTATCAAAAACACTTGGTTAACTATGTAAAATTCTATATAAACAATAGAATTTTATATAGTCACTAAGTATTTTTTGATAATATCTCAGCATCTACTGAACTAATTTGGATGATCTAAGCACTATTATATGTGCCTTAGTGACTCTACAACTTTTAATTAATCAACTTGGATTATTAACTTAGTACTAAAAAAGTTTTAGATAGGTACATACTGCATTTTACTTTATAATAAATTATATAGTAATCTGCATCACATTATACTATGATCTTTGTTCAGATGACTAGTGAATCATCAATTAATTAATATAATAATAGAATATTACTAACTATAACCTATAGTAATTATTATCTAGAGACTATGTTTCAAAAAATATACTAAGAAACAAAAGTTAGGTAGACTAAGTAAAAATGTTTAGAACTTCTAAAACCTTATATAACCTAAAATTTGGATTATTATATCTAATCTTGTTTCTGTCTCAAACAGCACTCTAACTCTAAAAATAGAGGTAGTGATAATCACTATATATTAATTGTAGTATTTTTTATTATAATAATTGTATTAAATTTATTAGTGATTTTTAATATTTCAAAAATTTTTCATTTTTTTTTAAAAAAAATTTTTTAAAAATTTTATTGTAAAAAAAATTGAATATCAAAACAATTACATGCTTATGAGATTTTATTATTTTTAATTGATAGTAAATAAATTATTATATAATCAATTTTTCTTATCATTAAAATTATTTATTATTACTAAATTTTTATTGATATAATGCTGAAAGCCTATACTTAACAGTTATATAAAGTGCTTTAAATTTTTAAATGACTATAACTTTTTATCTAAGAGGTTTTAAAAAAATCTATCTAGTAAGTTTATAGAGCTATATTAGTTCTATATATGTGCCAAATATCTTTTTAAAATCTTATCACTATAAAGAATTGATGTTTTTTAAAAACTAAAATTTTATATATAAATTTATAAATTTATATATAAAATTTCAATTTCAAAAAGCATTAACTTTTTACAGTAATGAGATTTTGAAAAGATATTTGGCACATATGTAGAGCTAATATAGCTCTATAAAGTTACTAAGTAGATTTTTTTAAAACCTCTTAGATAAAAAGTTATAATCATTTAAAAATTTAAAATACTTCATATAACTGTTAAGTATAGACTTTTAGCACTATACAAAAATTACTTAATTTGAAAATATTAAAAAGAAGATATTGATAATAAGTTTAAAAAACTAGCTTTCAGATTAATAAAAAAAATAATAAAAAGATGAAACCAAAATTCAATATGAAATTAATTTCTATATATCAATATTTCAAACAAAATGTTTTTTAAGAAAATTATTAAAAAAATCAAAATTGTATTTAAAAAACAAAAACATTTAAAGAAGACAATTATTAGAATAATATTATTTAAGATAATTTAAATTAGAAATTTTTATTAACTATCAATAATGAAACTATAAAATCTTTAAACCAACAATCAAAAAAGAACTCTAATTTATTAGTGAAATTAAAACTAATAATTATATTATATTTACAAAATATAAAGTAATTAGAAAATATCTTGTCAAACAAAATTTAATTAATTCTTCATTAAGAGTTTATTATAACAATTATCATAAATAATTAAACAGCATTTTGGAATGAATTGAATATCATATGCAGTTAACATTTAAAGAATAAGAAAAATGTTATTATTATTATTATGCAAATAATATAATAAATTTGCTGATAGATATAAATGAAAAAAATACTTTTTGAATTGATAAATAATTTTTACAAATTAACAAATATATTGAAAAATATAATGTTAAATACTTTTTTATATAAAATTATTTAGAAAAATATACACTATAATATTAAAACTCTTTTCTATAGATCATCAAAACAAACAAAATTAACAAAAAAATTAAAACAATATTACAAGTTTTTTTTAATAATATAGCTTTTTTTAAAATATTAGATTTAATATTGTTAGAATTAATACTACTGGAAATCCAAAAGCCACAAGTAGCTAGTTTTGGTTTAGTTGCTAGTGCAAAGTTGGCAACTCTTGTAAAGAGTGAACAATTTTTGTTTATTTTGTGTTTTCTTTTTTTATTTTAATATAAAATTTACTTTTATCAAAACCAAATACTTGGAAAACTTTGAGTTAGTTACAGAAAATTTTTCTGACAAAAGTGGAACATCACATTATTTCAGAAAAATTATAAAGCATATGTGATCAATCAAAACAGTAAATATCAAAAACAAACAAGCAGCCATGTTTTAGATATAGAAATTTACAACAATCAGCAAAAGAAAACAACAAACATCAAGTCACATACAAAACTAAATTAGGTAATAGATAGTTAAACAACAAAAATACAAAAATAGATCAAATGAATAAAATAATCAAATAGAGATAATCAACAAACAAAGCCTAATTCAGCAGATGCAAGAAATGGGTAACAAACTGTGTAGATACTTAAACTGCAATAAACTAAATTGCATCCTGGAAACATCTATAACTAAAGAACCAAGTAACTTAGAAACTATAGCAAAAAACTCAGTTCTTGGTGATTCTCAAAAAATTATAGCTAAAAATCTTCTACTATATAGTCAAATACTTAAAGCTCTAAGATATGCATCTAAAGAAGCTAAAATAGTATCAAAGAAAACTATTGAGAAGTAGGCCAATAAAATTAAGATAGCAAGTCAAAATCTAGGCTCAGTTGATTATATGTTAAGTTTAAACAAAGAGAAAATAAAAAAAGAAAAGAGCAAGATGAAGAGAATTGAAGAAAATAATAGAAATAAAGAAAATTATTTTAGTACAATATCAAAGAAAAGATGACAAGCAGAAGACACAATGATGACAGATACAAAAGTAAACAAGAGTATAAAGCAAATAGAAACATCTAATACAAAAAAAATCAAGTAGTAGCACAACAAACAGAATTAACAGATAAAAACATAAAGTTACTAGTAAGTAAAAATAACTATATAGAAGTGTCAAATAAAAAAGAGCACAAGAAAAGCCTGAAAACCTTGCAAGAAAGTATAATCCAAAGTGTTAAAAAAACAGCCAAGCAGAAAGAGTTAGAAATCAAACCAGTAGCAACACAGTTAGAAGACAGCCTCTGGTCACCTAAAAACAGAATCTGTGACAAGAGTGCTTCCTTTAAAGCAAAAATCTCATCCTTTAAAGTTCCAGAAGAAACTAAAGAATACTGAATTAACTATATAAAGTGGGTTCTTAGAGAAAATAAATATATTAAGACAATTGAAGAAGAATTCCAAAATGGTAATAGCTGGGTAGTTGTTGATTTTGATTGTGAATGTAGCAGAAAAACATTAAGCAAGTACATTAAAGGAAAAGAAAAAGATTGGTGCAATCTTATTCTAGAAGAAATTAAAATTTCAAAAAGGAAATCCAATATATATTATAAAAAAAATAAAGAAGTAATAAAACCAAAATACAAAGAAGAATACCGAGTGGCCTTAAATTCACAAAGAGAGGAATTTGACTTATACCTTAAAGAAAAAGTAGAAAAACCTTGCTCTAGCAAAAAGGGAAAAGAAAAGATGGAAATTACAAGATATTTAACAATTTGGGACTTGTCAGTAAATGTCAAATATGAAAAAATAGAGTATATATGCAAAAGCCTTGGCAACATATATATAGTAAAAGTCAAAAGATCAAAATTCAAGGTACTGGCAATAATCAAGTTTACAAGCAGTAATAATGAATACACCTTATGGTCATTACCATTAGATAATAACAAGTTAGTCTGAGTAACTCAAGAAAAAGAAAATTATGAACAAAGAAACAGACAAAGTCTTTATACAGCCAAACTATTAGAACTTTTCAAAGAAGCTTTAGAGGTGTTGCTTCTGTAAAGTTTAAAAAGTAAAGATGCAAAATTAGCATATATTCCTACAAACAGGAATAGTAACCTTAAAAGATTTGCAATAATTACATTTACAAGTTAGAAGGAATTTGAAGCAGCACAGTCTAAACCGATAAGGTACAACAACCATACAGCTTTTTGAGAAGACTACAGGGTTAAAAGAAGAATAAAAGAGAAAATAAGAACAATTAACAGCAATTACAATAATGAGTGAAAAGAAAACAATACTCAAAAAAGAGAATACAAATATGAAGAAAGAAAAGAAAAAATGAGAAATCAAAAGAAGAAAAACAAAATTGTACAAAAAGGTGACACAGAGGCATCAACAGAAAGGTTATTGTTAAGAATACTTGGCAGACTTGACAAGTTAGAAGTGCAAAAAGAGGATAACAGCATAGTAGTAAGATAGAAAATGGCAAATTACTCCTAATAGTTGCTGAAGTTAACTTAAAGTTAACAGATATAGAAATGTGCTTCTTTTCACAAGTTCAAATAGTCAAAACAGAAATAATACAAAAAAACACTCTATATCTAAAAGAAAACTTTAAAAAAGATAAAGTGGAGCTACTGAATATAGATAACAGTAAAGAAAAAGGAAAACAAATAGATAAAGATAATTCTCAGCAAGTGACTAAAAATATGTAATATAGAATGCATATAGGAAGAATTTACAAAAATGAAAAGATAGAGCCCAAACTAGCAACATACAACAGTAACAGCCTCAAAGCAAATAATCAAAAAATAGAAGCATTGTATAAATGGATGATGATAGATAATGAACTTGATATTATAGAATTCTCAAAAACAAATATCTTAGCTAAAGAGAAATTTTTTCTTATAATAAATTTAGAAAGATATAAAAGTTTTTGGACAAATGCATGTTTAAACAAAAAAAAAGGTTCAGGTGTAGGTTTGCTAATTAGCAAACAGTGAAAAAAACACTTGAAACAGATAAACAGAGTAAATAAGTATATAATCTCAGCTAGTTTTATGTTTAAATAGCTAGAAATTATGGTTATAATGACTTATTTGCTGCTAAATAACAGAAAAATGAAGACAAATTCAAAGAACAATTATATTAAGAGACTTGAAAGAACACAAATAGTAATTATGGGTAATTTTAATAGCATAGTAGATATTAACTTAGATAAACTGACAAAATCAAGAAAAAATTAACAAAAACCAAACTCATTGTTAGGTTGGCTTGAAAGGCAAGAATTTAGAGATGTATTTAGATTAATTAATCCAGAATCAAAAAAATTTCCATAGTCAAGTCAAGGTTTAGATTCAAGAATTGATTATATTTGGGTTACAAAAGAACTAGCAAACAATCTTTATAAAGCAGAAATTCAGCTAATAGATATATGTACAAACAGTAATCATAATGCAGTAGTAGCAAAAATAGTATTAGATCACTTGATTACATCATACAGTATAGCAGAAATTAGAAGAGAAAACATCAAAAGAATAGTAATTATGTATAACAAAGCAACTGAAGAAGATTGGAATAACTATAAGCAAAATCTTGATAAGCAACTAGAAAAGAAAATTTTTATTCAAGATTTAGAGAGGTTTTCTTAATTAAAGAAAAACATTAAAAATAAAGAGAATATAAATAAATGGTAAGATGCAATCAGCAATAACATTATCACAATAGTATACAAATACCTTCCAAAAAAGAAAATATCAAATACAGCATTTAACAAAAGAAAGAAAACAAAAAAAGTGCAATTGGAAAAAATGCTTACCCAGTTAGAAAAATAAATAAATATTGAAAGAAAAAATATCAAACTAGAATACTTAGAAGACTATATAGAAGACCTAAATAAAAAAATTATTTTTATTAATCAACAGTATAAAACTTACATAGACCTGGTACAGAAGAGTTGGTTCTGCAAACTTATTGAAAATTTAAAAGATTGGTAAAAGATACTTCATGCAAGAAGAGCCAGTAAACTAGACAATCAACGAAGAAAAGAGATTAAAGAAAACATAGAAAAAAGATGCCAAATGATTGATAGAAAGCAAAACAAAATGCTAATAAGTCTACTAGATAAATCATCAAAAAAATTTAAAATAGATAGACTAATAGAAGAGGTAAAGAAATGAAGAAAATTATTTATAAAATCAACAGAAGTTTTAGAAAAGACAAAAAAACACTACCAAAATCAGTTTAAAGCAAAACATTTTAACCAAAAAATCTTTAAAGAATGATAGTTAGAAGTATACAAACTCAAAAAAACAATAAAAGAAGAATGATATCAAGATCTGAAACAAAATATTTCAGAAGAAGAATGAAGTAAAATGTTAATAGGCCTTAAAAAGAAAACAGCATCAGAAATTTCAGGCATTACATATATGCTAATCCAAGCAGCAGGACCTAAGTCCCAAGCAATCTTTAGAAATTTTGCAGAAATTTATATTAAAACAGGCAAAATCTCAGATAAATAGAAGATTTCACAGATATACACAATTTCTAAGAAAACAGATTGGTATTACAATCTAGATAATGTTAGACCAATAGTACTTTTAGAGACCTTTCAAAAGTGCACAACAAAAATTTTAACTAAAAGGTTAACAAAAGTCCTTTGTGAAAGAAATATACTTAAAGGTCCAAACTTTACAGAACTGCCAGAAAACTCAACTGAGAAGCCAGTATACATTATAAATGCAATAATAGAAGATGCTAAAGAGTAACAATGAACTATGGTTAGTCCTGCAAGATATAAAAAAGGCTTTTGACTCAGTATCACTAATTGCTTTAAAAAAAGCAATAAAAAGAATTAAGTTGTCAGAAAAAACAATCTTAATAATATTAAATTTATTTTAAGACAGAAAATCTAAAATAATTACATATTGAAAACACACAGAGGCATTCATAATAAACAATGAAATTGAACAAGAAAAGGTACTTTTACTATTAATATGAAGAGTATTCTATAATCTATTACTAGAAAGAATACAGAACAATGTAGGTTTAGGATATACAACAGTAGTAGTAATTCCAAATGACAATAAGCTAAACTACACAACAGAGATGAAATCATGTTAGGCAGTAGTGGTATTTGCAGACGATACAACATAAATAGCAAGTAATAAAAAGCAAATAGAATGTATATTACAAATTGCCAAAGATTTCTTTAAACTCAATGATATTTAGATAAATGGAAAGAAATCAAAACTTATTATAATAAATCCAAGTGAATCGAAAGAAAATAGAAAGGTTAGATTGAATAACGAATAGATTTTTAAAGAAGAAAAAACCAAAATAATAAAATTCTTAGGAATTTGGCTGAACAATAAACTTAATAAAAGCCAAGTGAAAACAAGAGCCAAAGAATTAGTATGTTCTACAGCAAGGCTACTCAATACCAAAAAAATAACAAGTGCTTAGATATTATATATAAACAATATGTATATAGTGCCAAAGTTGGTATATATGCTTCAGGTATCAAAGCTTTCGAAAAGAGCAATCGATTCTATACAAAGCCTATAATAGGGGTAGCTAAACACAAGTTAGGAATTGCAAAAACAATAAGCAATAGTGTAATTATTTATAGAAATCTAGGCAACTGCAATGCATTATGGGACTAACTGCTAATTAAACAAATCACAAGTCTGCATGCATGAATTAATTCAGCAGGTTCTGAAGAAAAACTAACAAGAATTAGAATTAATCAGGATTTGCTGCTATTAGAGGCAACAGAAACAAACTGGCAGAAAAACTTAGTGAAAGTATGCAGCAACTTATAAAAAAAAATTTAGCATGTCAGCTAATGCTAAGAGCTAAAGAGTTATGAATATCATTTGATTTTAATAATGCAGACATAAAAAAAACAAAGAAAAAATTAAAAATCGTAGATGTGTTAGAATATATTTTTAGTAAATCAACTTATCAATAAAGAAGACAATTAAATAATTTTATAGCAGCAGCTCAAACTATTAAGGAAAAAATCGAGCAAAGGAAGACCAGCAAGATGGTTTAAAAGAATTGAAGAAACTATGCTAGAAGACAAAAGTAGTAGACAACTCAAACTAAAATTTATATTATCAAAAGGAAATAAAGAGTTATCACTACAGACAATCTTAGACAGGTGCTTAAATGATAATAGAAAAAAAAAAGAGTTGTACTAAAGGCACTATGAATAGAAAAAGAAGAAAACCTAATAATTAGGAAGATAGTTGCAAATATACCCAAAAAGGTGCTTATAGAACATTAGAAAGCAAAACTACAAAAAAAACAAAACAGACAAGGTTTTGGAAAAATGTAATAGTTGTAATTTAGATCAAATTGGAAAACAGAAAAGCTGTAAAAGGTAGAATAATAAAGAAAACATTCAAAGCTCTTTATCAAGATTTATTAGTAAGAAAGAAGTGCTCAAACTTGAAATAGAACAAAAAATAATAAAGAAATTAGAATACAATAAGTTAATTAAACTAAGTAAACAGGAAAGTCCAGTCAAAGAGATAGTGTGTGAAGATTTAGACATAAAGCTTATTAAAAAACAATGACTTAGTCAAGTACTTAAAGAAAAGCTAGTTCATAAAAACCAAAGAAACAAACTAGAAAACAACAAAGAGTTAATTTTCTATACAGATGGATCACTCAAGAAATCAGTAACAGAAAACTTAATAGAGAGTGATTATATGGGAGTAGGATGAGTACAAGTAGATAGTAAGAAGGAAAAAGTAATCGATAAAGGTACAATTGGTGCATGAAATTGGCTTTTATTAACAAAATCAAAGTTGCTTGCAATCTGGTATATGCTGCTAATAACACCAAGAAAGAAAAAATCAAGATTTATACTGATAGTGTAGCAGCAATAGCAGGCTTTAACAAAGATAAAAAGCTAAAGTCAATTAGACATTGGATCAAAGAAAAGAAATACAATCTTAAGAAAAGTATTCTAGAATTACTTAGTTTAAAAGAATTAGATTTAAATTTAGTTAAAGTAAAAGAACATAGTTGTAACAAATGGAATGATAGAGCAAATAAATTAGCAAAAGAGAAAAGCAAAATAGATAATGCTGATAGAATAATAGAGGTGCTACCTTCAAATTCAAATATTTCACTCTGCTGAGAGAATTTAGGAATTGAAAGCTTGACAAGAAAGTTTATCAAAAATGTACTAGAACTTAAAGTTAGAGCAGAATGAAGGTTCATATCATTAATTCAAAAAACAGAACCAACCTTGAAAAAAAAAAAACATAACTGATCAACATTATGGCAAAGCATTAAGGGTCAAAGTGAAACAAAATGTATAAGTATAAAGAGAAATAGAAAATTAGCAATGCTAATCAAATGTGTAAACAAAAAACTATCTGTACTCAAAACCTTGGCACAAAGACAATCAGATCTATACAAAAACACAATTTGTATACTTTGTAATAAAGACTATGAAGAGAATCAAGACTATCTAGCAACATGCAGCGAGCATAAAAAAGGATGGGATGATATGCAAAATATGTCAATCGATTTGGCATGAACAGTACTTGCAAAAGAAACTTAGAGAAAGACAAGTAAAGAAGAACTTAAAAAGCTTTATAAGGAATCTTAAAAGAAGAAAGATTAGCAAACAGGTTCAAAATCATCAAAGATCTAATGCAAGAAAAAACCAAAAAGTTAGTACAAGATATTATACAATCTTTAAAGAAAACCAAAAACTTTATAACAGTGTTCACAAATGCAGCATGGAATAGATTCTTTGAAAACATATAGAAAAAACAGTGTAATATTGTTGCTGATTGGGAAAAATTAGTAGGAATTAAAACTACAATTAAAAAAAAAAAAAATAACAAAAAACAAAACCTCCCAAGCAAAAAAGCACAAAAAGAAGAAAAAGCTTTAAATATAGATAAACAAAATTGAGCCATAAAGAAGGAAAAAGTAAAGAATAAGCTTCAAATCTAGAAAACATGGCTCGATTCAGTTTTTAGTTTTGTAAATAAAAATGTAAGACTCTTCTTTCAGGGTCTTACTGGCTAGCTTGGTATAGCCCTAAGCCAGAAATCAACATCTGGCCTGTGTGGCAGACCACTTCTAAGCACTTATAGAAGTAGCCAGTAGATGTCAAACCAAAATTTAAGCTAACTTTGTACAATGTGTATACAAGAATCTTAATAAAGATAATTGGCAAGGCTGTCTAAGTTAAAAAAAAAAAGATTTAGAAAAATATAATAAAAAATATTTAGCATATTAATTTTTACTTGTATAATTATTTTATTTAAATAAAATAAAAATAATATTAGTATAAAAATACTCTTTACTAATATTTGCAATTTTGAAAATATTCAACTTATAAAATTAACAAATATAATGATCAGAAAAAGTTTTTATTAAATAGCACTAAAGAAATATATTAAATATAATAATTATTAAATAAATATCATTTTAATAAAAAAAATTCTTTAGAATAAATAATTTCAAAAATAAAAGTTACAATATTAAAATTTTCAATATTGTTACTATCAAAAGACCAAACAAATAATTGCAACAAGAATTATATAGAAGAAGTGTATTTTAAAAAACAATTTTAAATATGTAAAAATTTGTAAATAAATAAATTATAAAGAATTTAGAATGTAAAACAGAGAAGACTTTTTATTTCTAATTTGAAAATTTTTGATTAGTTTATTTGCTAATAACCAAATTTTTTTAATAGTAATCTACTTGATACAATTTTATTTTATAATAATATAATATAAATTATTATTATAAAATAAAATTTTAATATATTTTGCTAATTATATATATAAATTATAGTTTAAATTTAAATAACTATATATTTTTATATAATATAAGTAGTTGCACAACATTGTTATGTAAAACCAAAAATAGGAAAAATCTATATAGACATTATTTCAGTCATTAGAAACTATAGTCTCTATTGCAATCTATTCTTAATATAAGGAAGTGACTCTTTATAAAAGAAGCTAATAGTATTTGTAATCTAAATATTGGTTTGAATTTTAATAACTGAGCCTAAAACCTATTAATAAAGTTATCACTCAGTTCTGATGAATCTGATTCAAAATTCTAAAGCTTTGCAAAAAATATTAAAAATCTATGAAACATATCTGTATTTAGAAATAATCAATAAATTCTTTTGATTAAGCCTTTGATAATCAGTGAATATCATTTTATTAAGCTAATAAAAAAATTAATGAAAAAAATGAAAATTACTAAATATTTAGCATTGAGGCCTTTAAATTTATATTGAGACACTAATTTTTATATCTAAAATACATATTTTTACTATTTTTTGTTATAGCATCTTCAATTTTACAGATGTATGCATTTATTTATATTTTTTTAAAAATATTAAATGATGAATAAGTCATGCAGACTAATCAATTCTAAGATTTTGTATTCAGAAGTATTTGTTCCTAGTACCTACTTTTTAAAGTATTGTTCAGGATATTACACAAAAGTTATAATAACAGATTATTTAATTATATGCTAAGAATCACACATGCATATTACCTTGTCTGTAAACTATATATTACATACTTTGTATTCTGTTACTGGTAAATTAATAATAAAGATAGAATTTTATGTAAAACAAGTTATAACCTAATAATATAACAATTCAAAAGTTATGACAACAATAATAAGAATTATATTAAAATCAATAACTAAACAAAAAAATCTAGTATATATATAATATTGATACAAAAAAATGCATAAAATAAAATTATTAGAATTAATCATTCAATCTAATTCAAGATTTTGTAAAAATTTACTTAACTTGCTGATAAACTATATACTATGTTGTATATTGTACAAACTATGTTTCTAGTATAATATAAATTTTAAGCTAAAATTAAAATACTAATATATATTATTAATTATATAAAAATTATTAGTTTAAAATAAAGTAATTATATATTAATTTTATATTTATAATATAAATTGTAATTTAAAATTAATGTTTGGATTATAAAATATTATTATAAAATTACATATAATTTAATGCAATATAAACACATTAGAATATAAATATTTAAAATAATATAATATAAAAAATTTAAAATATTATAATATAAATAGAATATTTTTAACTTGCATTAGTGGTTATAGATAACTATTATGCTATATCTTGAAAACTGCACTATGAAACAGTAATCAGATATACTAAGTAAAAATGTTTAGCATCTCTAAAAATCTTATAAGAACTAAGATCAGAACCTAATACCTGATCTATATTATATTATTTAAAAAAATATTTTATATAAAACCTTTTATTTATCTTAAAGCTGCACTCTAACCTTAAGTTTTAATAAGAGTGGTTATTTCTAACCAATGGTGCAGGTTATAATAATTCTATAAATAATTTTAAAATAATATAATATAAATAATTTTAAAATAATATAATATAAATAATTTTAAAATAATATAATATAAATAATTTTAAAATAATAATATATTGTCAATTATAATTATTTATAAATTTTATATATTTTTAGCAAACTAAAAATAATTTTTATTTATATGACTTAATAATAAACCAGAAAATTTGTTTTGTTTATTTATTTTTAAAAAAAATCTTTTTTGTTTTACAAAAAAAATAATATGTAACTTTTTTCTATCACAATAACATTTTTTTAAAAAAAAAGTTAGTATTTTTCTTTATTTTTAATCAAAAAAATAACTTAAATAATTTGTATACTAGTTAAAAACAATAAACTATTGCTTTCTCTCAGTTTGGTAACTTGAGTCATATTTAGCTAAGAGCATAGATAAAATATTATAAATAACTGATTCATTTTATCTACTATTATATACACATTGATCTCTAAAGTTTATTGTTTGATGATAAAGTTTTTATTTTTCTTTATATATATGTTTATGTAAACAATTAGTTATGCTTTTTTTTTTAGATATCTGAAACAAATAAAATTAATGATATAACAAAAATTGATAATATTATAGCATCATTATTTGCATTTTGACAAAATTTAATTAACAAAAAATTCTTATGAAGACTATAAAATATTAAAAAATTACTAAAAAGTCTTCAAAAATATAATATAAAATTATTTAACTAAAGAGCTTTTAAAAAATATAATATAAAATTATTTAACTAAAGAGCCTTCAAAAAATATAATATAAAATTATTTAATAGTAGATTGTTTGATAAAATTTATTAATTTTTATTATATGCTAAAATAATAAATATAATATTTATATAGTAATTTTTTTTTTTTTTTTATAGTTAAAGTTTTTATCTTGAGAAATACAATGTTTTTATTCAAGTATATTAGGATACAGCATGCCACCAGGGGCTCACCTTATATTGAAGATTACAACTAGTCACACATGCATTTTTGGTGCCTAATTTAAGTAGTCTGCTTACACATTACTATATAAATTTTATACTAGTTGCTATACCTGCAAGCCAACTAGAAGTCTTGCCTATTTAAACCCTCTGCATATGCAGTCCTTCTTGTATCATAAGAACATCTCAAGGTGCTGCTTATTCAAGTTACCAATGCTTATTATTACCCTTAGGACTACTTTATCCTTGATAGAAAACTTACTAGAGCCTTTATATCTCATACATATAGACCTAGTTTTATGCAACATACTATAATTACCTAACACTTGCAGTTATAGAGATTACCTGTTTAACTACTATGATACACTATTTCTACTTTTGTAAAATTCATTAGAACCTCAGTACCCATCTTTCTAGCATCTTCTTTATCATCCCTTACTAGCTACAACTTAAAACTGTTAGTCTCATTTCAGACTACCAATCCAGATAACCCAGTATGGTATACTTCTGTATCTTTTTCCTTTGGTGAACCTGGCAGCCTGGTTGGTTATATACTTCTCTATATATATTTGCTGTCCAGTTTTAATATTCAGTTTCTATAAAGGTGTTTCATAGGCTTCAACCAGTCCAATGGTACTGTCGAAAGTTTATGCTATCTCTTTATTCAAAAATTTTTAAGTAGGTTTTTGTCATCTCAGTTTTTTAGTCTTCTATACTTAGTGGTTTTATCATAGATTTGCACTGAAGTCTTATGCAACACCAGTTAACATTCCTCTATATATGTGTAATAGTACATTTTGTATAGATGCCTGAGCTTCCAAAGTCAAAGGGACCCGACCTGATGTACCTGGATAATAGTTATATAAGGCCAACCGATCAACAGGAGACAGTTATTATAACACAGCTATAATTTCCAAATTTCATCATAGGTGAAATTTGAACCTTAGACTTGCCACTTGGAGGATGACAACCCAACCACTACACTAGAATCGCCATTCTCTATTTGTATAGTAATTTACATATTTAATAATAAGAATATTAATAATAAAAATAATAAAAACTATTTATATATTACAAAAAGATTTTGTTGTAGTTTATGATTTTAAAAAGTAATCAAATATAAGAAAAAATTTAAGATTCCAAAGATTTTCTAAAATGTTTAAATAATAAGTAAAAATAAAATCACTTAAAAATTCTATAGCAAAACTTGAAAAATAATTGTTTACAGAATCAGAAAAATTTATAAAATTGTTATGCTTATAATAATTTAATTCTTTAAGTAGTTCTGAATTTATTATTTATAAAGACAATTTTTTTTTATTATCTTGTATAAAATTAATTTTGTTCAGAATTAAATTATCTTTTTGTTAAAGTTGTTGTATACATTGATTTATTTTCTGTTAGATTAAGTTTTTCAAAAATATTATTTAAAATTTTTTCATACTTTTTTATTAATAGATTTGCTTCTTTTATTTGTTCTTTTTGTATTATAATTGTAATTTCTTGTTGTTTATTTGTGTCTGTTAATTTAATATTATTTGTATTAAGAATTTTAATAGTTAAATTTTTGTTTATTAATTGATTTTTTAAATCATCTTTTTCATTTTTTATATTTTCATTTCAATTTAAAGATTATTAATTTTATTTATAAAATTTTGTTCTTTTGTTAGTAAATTAAACATTTTTTTATACTTTTTAATAATCTTAAATTATATTTATAAATTTTTTAATATAAAATAAAAATTAGTAAATTGTAATAAACTATGAAAAATATAAAAAAAAATTATAAATATGAAAATATTTATAATTTGATATGTAAAAAAATAATATATACTGAAAAACACCTGTATAAAATATAGAAAATTATATAAAGCATGTTTTCAATCAACTAATGATCTTACAAAATATGAATATTGCTATAAAAAAGGCCTTAATTGCATATATTTTAAACTAAATAAAATTGAAAAAGAAATTGCTAAATTATATAAACTTGTAAAAGAATATGATAAGCAAATTGCTTTATTTCAAAAACAATTATTATATTATGAATTAATTAAACAAAATGTGAATTAACCTCTAAGTAGGAATTAGAACTGCTTAAAATTTTTCTTAATCATTTAACTATTTAACAATTTAATCACTTAATTTGGTTGGTATTAAAATAATTCTAACCTATGACCAACATAATTCTGCTCTAACTATGAAGCAATTTTAAACAGTTAAACAATTCTAATCCCTATCTTTAAGATCAATAGTATAGTGATTATGCTCTAAAGTTACAAATTGCAAGATTGTCAGTTCAAATCCTAGTGACAGCAATTGTAGAAATGCATTTTCAAAAATAGAGAACTGCAATACTGTAACATTAGAAACTTAAGATATTATCAAACAGACTTATTTTTAGAAAAAGCAAAAGACTTGTGATTAAAAAACTACTTAGTAATAAATATGAGTTAGAGTCTGATTTAAAATAACTGAAATTATGAGACATAATGTGAAACTGAAAGTTTGACAATAAAAGATATTACATAAACTTATAGTGATAGCTAGTTTTAGACAGAGCCTAGCAAAGCCTTTTGATTTTGATAAGAATTAGTATGATAGATCATTCTTGAAAAGTTTAAAAATACAGACTAAAAGAGGTTAAGGTCTAGTAATCATAGACATAGAGAATATGAGTTTAAAATACATATAATATAAAAATAATCTTAGCAAGTTCATTAAAGAAAAAAAAAATTTTTTAAAATCAAATTAATATACTTATTAATTTTATTTTATTTTTTTTTTTTTTTAATATTAAGGTAAGTAATTGTGACTCAGAAGTTTATTGATAATTAGTCAGCATATAATTATTGTGTACAACAGCTACAGTAGCAATTATGGAAAGAGTGTACAACTAGCCACTTATACAACTTTAGTTATTGTCTATTTTAAGTAATCCACTCAAAGGTTCTATACTAGTTGCCATATCTAGAACCTGCCTGTGAGTTTTTTATTTAAACACTCTAGTTCCTATATTCACCTCTATCCTATCAACTGCAGGGTTACTGCAAATTTACTATAGTTACTAAGTTATGTTTAACTTTATACTAAGCCCACCAAAGCCTTCTGTATCTCATACTTACAACTGACCTGGTACTGCTCTGGCCTAGGTCATTACTTGCAGTTAAGACTAACTATTAAACTACTATATTCTTGTAAAGTTCACTAGGACCCTGATATCTTCTTTTTCCAACATTTTCCCCTTACTCTGAACTTACAAGATTTTCCAGACTACCAATCCAGATGACCTGATATGGTATCCTAAGATCCTTTTTCTCTGGTGATTTCTGGCAGCCTGGTTGGTATGTGCTTCTCTACACATATTGTCATTCATTCTATCTTAGTTATTCCTTCTGAGGCTTCTGATAGTCTAATAATACTATCAAAAGTTTATGCTATCTCTTTACTTAGAATTTTCAAGTGGATTTCTGTGCTCCAGTTTTCTAGAGTTATGTGCCTGTTGGTCTTATCATAGGTTTGCACTAAAGTCTTATGCAATACTAGTTATTTAATATTTCTCTATGGATGTGTAACATTACACTTCACATAAATGCCTCAAGCTTTTATTCAAGATAGTGTGCCTAAGATTACAGATTATCTTCTACTATTTAACTGATTGATGAAACACAGTTACCATAACACAGATATAATTATTCAAATTTTATCATCCATGGAATTTGAACACTAGATCTGCTACTTGGAGATTGACAACCTGTTCACTTTACTAGATCACCACACTTCTCTTATTAATTTTAATAATATATAATTTTTTTGTTCTTTTTAATAAAAATATAACTTATTTATAAGATACTGTATATATAATATTTTAATAAAAATTTAATAAATAACTAACTAAATAATATATAAAATAAAATATTATAATTTTTTATATTATAGAGAATAAAATATTAATTCTATTTTAAAGATTTATATAATTTTGTTATAAATGTTTTAAGAGACTAGTCAAGTTATAAATATAATTTATTTAAAACTATACTAAGTTAAATATCTTTATAGTCTTAATTAAAGTTGTTTAGTATAATTAGAAGTACTATAATCTTTGTTAATATGAATATAGTATATAAAGTTGTTGAGTAAACCTAATTTTTCAGTTAAAAAATGTTTACAAACAATTTTTATAAAAAATAATTAATTGTAATTAACTGTAAATTAATTATTAGTATTTTAAACCTATTTTATACTAATAACAAAAATTGTAAAAAATGTTTTAAACTATTAGTATATTAAATTTCAGATTTTTAGAGTTAATATTTATGAAGATATTAATGTTTTTCTGTTTTATTTCATAGATGAATTTTTGTTTTTGATAAAAATAATAATGATTAAGATCATTATATTTTATTTTACTTCTAAACTTTATGCTACACATTAATACTATTGATAGAATAAGTATATAAAATTTTTTTTTAAAAATTTGAAATTATTTAATCAAGAATTTATAAAGATATAATATTTTTTTATTTAATAATTACTAATAAATTTTCTTTTTTAAAGTTTACAAAAATGTTTTTATTATTTTAATTATTTTATTTAAAAAAAATATATTATATGATACTAATAAAGTTGGTGTAGATAATATTCAAGAATTCATATATTAAATTTTAAGTTAAATGAATAGATATTTGCAAAATTAGATCAATTTTTGATAAAATGTTTTTTATTTTGGCTTTGTAAATTATTTGTTTTAAAATTATCATCAGTACAAAAATTACATTTTAAACAAAATTTTATTAAGCTAAATAACTTTGTGTTATTAATAAAAAATATAGAACAGATTAAAAAAATATAGTTTTATAGAACTACTTTATTTATTTTTTATTAAAATTTCTTAGAATTATATTTTAAAAACTAACAAATTTTTTAAAAAATTTAAAAATTATTTTAAAAAAATTATTTTTGTTTATTTTATATTTAATTTTATTAGCCAAAATTAAAAATTTATGTAACCAAAATTAAACATTTTGAAAAATGACCTAGTGGCTTAACATCTCTGTATTTTTTGATCTTCAGTCAGAGTTACCAGCCACTAAGTCAAAAAAAATAACCTAGTAGTTTAGTTTTTTTCTACCAATATTATAATTATAAATCCTCTTACTGTGATTGATAATGGCATCAAATTTCTTTTTTTAATAAATTTAAATAATCTACAAGTTGGTTTAAAAAATGATTCATTACTATATATCAACTGTATATTATTGTGCTATAACTATGAAGATCACTATGATAATATTTTATTATTATAGTAATCTTAAATATAAATAAATAAACAAAATTAATATTATAAAATGTAATATAAATATAATAATTTTTTTAATAATTTAAATCTTTTTATAACTAACTCTAGTGCTTATATATATATATATTTTAACTTAAGCAGTTATACTAGTATTTTATTAAGATTCTTAAAATTACTATTGCAATTGTATAGATGTATCTAACAACTAAGCCTAGTATTATCTAGCCACCTTAATAGCACCTAAATGCAACTTGCTACATTACTTTAAGCAAAAGTAAGCTGCTTGTCTAAATACTTAAAGTCTATAATAAAGGTCTTTTCTTTTTCATAACAAGCTCCAAAATTGTCTTTTTGGTTTCATCTTTGATTTGCTTTTTTTTTTTTTTTGTTTTTTTGTTTTTTTTTTTTTACTTCTTGCTAACTAGTCTTTTTGCTTGAATTTTTTTTTTTTTTGAATTCTTTTTTTATTATGCTAGTTATTCCTGGTCTTTTTTTTTATTTGTTGACTTTTTCATATTATGTTCTTCAGACTTGTTTATAAAAAATATTTCAAACTGTTTCTGCTAATGTATTAACAAATCATTGTCTTGTTCTTGTATCTAGAAGTCATGCTAATTTGTTTTAAGTTGTTTTTGGAATTAGATCTTTAATTAGTACTTTCCTTATTTCAATTTTTTTTGTTTCTGTTTTTCTAAAAAGTGTTATATATAATACATAAAACAGAACTTTGGTTTTTTCTTCTTCTTTTAGTCCTTTTTATGCTATTGTAGTAGACACTTTTTGTATTCTCTTTTAAAGGCTTGCTTGTTCTTTGCATGCTGCCAGATGCTCTTGCATTTCTTTAACTTTATCTTGATATACTTGGTATTCTGTGTTTATATATAAATCTAGCCTTTTTCTGATAAGTTCCTCTAATATTAGAAGTTTGTTTAATATGCATTTTATAAAAATACTTTTTCTTATACTGCTTTTTCTTGTTATATAATGTACTTCTTTAGTTGACTTTAGTCTTTTTCAAAAATATATTTAATTATAAATCATTACTTCTATTACTAGTTCTAGACTCTTGATTATTATTGTTTCTCTTCACTCTGCACCTAGTTTAATATTTGTTACTAGCTTGCATAAAAGTTTTGCTAACACATTTATTCACTTGTTTTTCCACTTTAAGCAGTACTTTATCTCTTTGCAACTGATTTTTTTTATATATATAATCTTTTTGCTTACTGCTTCTTTTCTTGCAAGGCTGTTAGCTTTATTATTCCATCTGTCTTTGCTATAACTTTTTACTTTAAACTACTTTATTCATATGTTTTTTGTTCTAATTAAGTTAATTATTTTTATTATTCAAAAAACATTCTTCCTCTTAAGAATTTTATTTCTATCTATGCATTCTAACCCTCTACTAATGTTTCTAATTGCAGTATTACTATCTGTAAATATTTATATTTTTTTTTCTAGTATAATCAAAATTGCTATTTATATTGCTAATAACTTGCTGCAATTAATATTGGCTACCTTTTTATCTCTAATGCTACTTTTTCTTTTAACCAGTTTTGTGTTTTACTTGTCTGCACTCATTCTATATTCATGTTTCTACCTGTTGCTTCTTTTCTATTTTGTTTGTTTGCTGTATCATTAATGTATATCATATACTTGTTCTTGTCTTTTAGTATATATTTCTTAAGAGTTTTTATTATTTTTTGCATAACATTCTTTCTTAACTCTTGCTTTTTGACTAGCTCTATTTCTAAGTTCTCTAATATTCTTAGTTTTGTTAGTTTTTGTTTGTTTTCTTTTAACTTTTCTATTTTTGTACAGTCTATTAATTGGTTTATTGCTGTTTTGTTTATATTATTACTTTTTATTAAATTTTTTTTTTCCTCTTAAGCAGTCATGCTAGTGCTTTATTATGATTTTGAAATCACATTTGCAATTATATAAATATTCTTAACAACTAAACCTAGCATCATCTAGTCACCCTAATGATACCTAAGTGCAACCTGCTGCATTACTTCAAGCAGAAGTAAGCTGCTTATCTGACTATTTAAAGTCTATAATGAAAAGGTCTTTTCTTTTTTATAACAAACTCTAAAATTGTTTTTTGTACTTTCTTTCTGATTTGTTTTTCATTTTCTTTCCCTTTTTCTTTTCTTTCTTTTTAGAGTTCCTATCCATTATCTGTTTATTCATTTATCTATTGGATATCCAAATCTGAATTTATTTGGATATCCATTTTACTATTATCATCTGGATAATTTGCCAGTTTATCCAGATATCAATAGTAAATAGATATCTGGATAAAATTCAGATATGGATAAATAGATGACAGATTTATTCGGATTGGAACTCTATTTCTTCTATTACTTACTAATTTAGTTTTTCTTTTTTACTTGGTATTTTTTTTTTTTTCTTTTTATTTTACTTATTATTCCTTTATGTTTCTCTCATTTATTGATCTTCTTACATCAGATTCTTTATATTTGTTCATAAAATATGTTCTAGACCATTCTTGTTATTACCTTTATAAACTGCTGTCTTGATTTTGTACTTAGGAGCTGCTTCAATCTGTTCTGTGTTTTTTTTAGAATAAGACCTTTAATTAATGCTTCTTTTATTTTAACTTCCTCTGCTTCTGTTTTTTCAAAAAGCACTATGTATTATATATATGAAGGGACCCAAACTTTTTCTTTTTCCTTTAACCCTTTCTAGACTATTGTGATAGTCACTTTTTAGATTTTTTTCTATATATTTCTTTGTCTCTTACATGCTGTCAAATGTGTCTGTGTTTTTTTTGTTTTATCTTGGCACATTTGGCACTCTGTTGTTGTATATACCTTTGGTCTTCTTTTGTTCAATTCTTCTAGTATTAGAAGTTTATCTATTATGCACTTTATAAATACACTTCTTCTGGTACTACTTCTTCTTATTGTACAATATACTTCTTTAGATATTTTCAATCTATTTCAAAAATATATTTGATCATAAATCATAACTTCTGTTTCTGGTTCTAATCCTCTGATTGCTTTTGTTTCTTTTTATTTTGCTCCTAATCTTGCATTTATTATCATTTTGCACAACAGTCTTGCTGATATATCAGTATATTTGTTTTCCTACTCTAAGCAATACTCTATCTCTTCACAACTGACTTTTTTGACCTGTATGATTTCTTTACTCACTGCACTTTTTTTTGCTAAACTATTAACTTTATCATTTCATCTATCTTTATTGTAGCTCTTAACTTTAACCAACTCTATCTGAATGTTCTTTGTCCTAATAAGCTTTCTAATTTTTATTATCCATATTGCATTCTTTTTTTTGAGAATCTTCTTTCTGTATACTTGTTCTAAACCTTTACTAATGTTTCTTATTGCTGTGTTGTTATCTGTATATATTTCTATTTGCTTCTTTCTTAGTATTATTAAAATTGTAGCCTATATTGTTACTAATTTAGCTATTGTTGATGTTTGCCATTCTTCTAAACCTAATGCTACCTCTTTTTCTGGCCATTCTTGTGTTTCATCAGTTTGTACTCACCCTATACCCATACTACTTCTGCTTCTTATATCTTCTTTAGTTTTCAGGTTTGCTGCTCTATCTATATATATTACATACTTTTTCTTGTTTCTTGTTATATTTCTTCTTAAAACTTCTACTATTTCTTAACTAATGCTGCCTTTTAACTTTTGTTATCTAATTATCTCTACTTCTAGCTCTTTTATTATTCTTAGTTTTTCAAGTTTCTGTTCTTTTGTCATTGGTTTGTTTGTTTTCATCATTTCTGTTATTTAATCTATTGCTATCTTGATTTTGTTACTGCTTGCTATCATCTTCTCTGATCTGTTCTGATCATTTCACATCTTTTATCTATATTCTTATCTATTTGTTTTCTTTGTATTTACTTCTAGTCTTTCTTTTTTTTTCTATTACTAGCTTTTTTCAACCTTTTATATCTTCTATTCACATATTTGACTATTGTCTTTGTAGTTTTGGCAGTTTTGTACCAATTTTCTTGCTTAGTATCTTTAATTGTTCATTCACTTCACTTCTTTTCGCTTTTGTTATTGCATGTGTTTTTTTAGCTTTTACATGTTTGATTAATTTCTGTAATTTAACAATGCTTTCTTCTTGTTGCTGTTCCTTCTGGCTTCTTCTTCTGTTACTTATTATATTAAATACTTTTTTCTTGAATATGTGTTTATTTGCTGCTGTAATAATACTTTTTTTTATTACATCTCATATATTGTTTATTCTTTTTGCTTTTCTCTTTTTATTTTGTTCTTTTTTGTAAATGTTTTTTAGAACTTTATTTATTTCTAACTAATTCTGTAGCTCTTGTATATAATTTTTCTAATCTTCTAATTTTGCTTGATCATATAAGTATATTGTTCTTGACTGCTGTTTTCTTTTAATCTCTGTCTTGCTTTTGACTACTATTATATGTTTGATTCATATTTTTGCTGTTACTATCTTGTGATTGCTTTCTGTAATTTCTTCTATCTCTTTGACTTCTGCTTTTTGTAGGTTTGAAGCTAAACCATCTGATATCCATATGTAATTAATTTTTGTTGCTGCTTCTCTATTTAACCATATATATTGCTGACTTATTGGATTCAAGTCTCTATATATATCTTTAAAGTTTTGTTTTTTAATCCAATTAAAAATTGGCAGCCTTTTGTAGTTTGTTGTTTGTAGATGTTGTTTGCCTAAAATATTGTCTACTGTGTGATTAAAATCACTTATTATAATGATTTATGTTTGTTTCTTTCTTTTTAAAACTGTTTTAACAATTTTTTGTTAAATGTTTCACCCTATTTTTTTTTTTTTTTTTTTTGGTATTAAGGTGAGGCCTTGCTTATATCTTTATTAATAATTTAAAATAGTTACATGT
>CAJVQA010000228.1:0-39119 GCA_910591915.1 Cetraspora pellucida
GAGTAGGCTATCAGACCTCTTCTAGGTTTAGTGTTGCTATATAAGAAGTAGATATGTTTGTAATAGAAAAAATATTTGCCTATTTTTTATATTTTGTTTTTGCTGCTTTGTCTGTAACAGGATGTTCAGGTGCTGTTACTGTAAGTGTGTTTGTTAGTAAGTTATTTTGATGTACTGCTTTGCATCTTTCTGTCCAAATTTGCTTATATATATTACTTAATATTTTGTAGAATAGATTGACAAGTAGGCTTGAAGTAATGTTGCAGTTTGTGGATATATCATCTAGGATTAAACCTTGTATTCGAAGAAAATGTTGGGTAGTAGTTTGTGTTGAAGTAAATTGCTGCAGTAGAACAGGTAAATTGCTGTTTTCTATTTTGTGTTTTGTACAGAACTTGTGTATTGTTTGTTGAAGTAGTTGATTGAGGGTTATAAAGTTTGCCTAATATTCAAGCCAATGTAGGTTATCCTCTATATGTAATGTGCAGTAGTTACAGGTTGGATTTGTGTAAATTTTAGGCTTTCTGTCATGTAGATTTAACAGTGTAGATAACTTATTTAGTAGAAACTTAATTTTAAAGCTTTTTAATCGTGAGTGCTTAGGATGGGTAGCACAAGTATTAGGTTTGTTGTTGTAATTAATGGATTGGTATGTCAGATCCTAGTTGGTATTTTGACAAATAATATTCCAATAACTAGTTCTATTTAAGGCATGCCATTTTGCAGTGTTAGTTGCATTTTGTAGATAACAAATAAAACAGTAGGTTTTATTTCCTATTGGTGTTCCATTCCAAGTAAGATAGAAGTTATTATTGTCCAAGGCATGAGGTTGAGTATGAAGTTTATATTGTTGTATTGTAGTAGAAAGATGAACTGTTTTGTTGTAAAAAGGGTGGTTATCTGGGTTCTCTATATTAATATATTTGATTTTAAGATGTTTGCAAGTGATGATTGTTTGTGTTAAGAGTTTGAGTGGCCAGTGATTATGTTTTTGTAAGGTAAGTGTTGCGTTTGAAGTTGGCATAAGAAGTGAGTTAATATAGTTAGTTGTTGATTTATGTGTCATAAAGACTGTTATTTGGCAATGTTGTGAAGCAATAGTTAGTATTGTTATAATACCAATAAGGTATGCTCATATAATAGAGGGCCAGTATGTAATCTAAGAGGAGAATATAATGTTAGTAGGTGCAAGAATCCAGGCAAATTGAGCCTGTGAGCTTGGGGTATTTGGTTGAATTATAGTTGCATGAAGGTATAGTTGAAGCTTTTTAGCTTGAAAGTTAATTGTTGAGAGATGAGATAAATATGCATTGAATGTATTTGGTAAAAATAATTAGTGTATTAAGTTATTTGTAGATATTGAAGTAGTTGATAGTTGAGAATTATTTTTGTTAGTTGAGGCAATAGTAGAATATAAAGTTAGTGTTTTATGTTGACGTAGTGATAATATTTGTGTTGTAAAGTGTGGATGATGTTGTACTAGATCATCAATGTCTGTACAAAGAAATTTTGCACTAGACACTTTGATGGCTATGCACTGAGATGTTTTAAGCATTATTATGCATTGCTGACTAGTAGTAGTAATAGTGTTTTTGCAGTTCATACATTTTGACAGTGGAGCTATATATTGAAGCACTGATAGTGATAAGCGATAGTGTTTAATATATATTGTATTGCTTGTATGAATGGTTTCTTGTATTTTGCCTATAATCTGAGTTTTGTTAGTTTTTCCTAGGACTCAGGTGCTTTTTTTTAGTATAATAGAATTTGTAATAAATGGGTTAGGAGTAATAGTAGAAATAAATGGTGTTGTAGATGCATAGAAGATATTGTGTAATTCAAGAAACCATTTTGGAGTTCTATCTCTAGGTATCTTAAGTGTTTTATATGCAATGCATTGCCATGGAACTAGTTGTGTATTTGTGTAATTAGTAAATTGCTTGATAGTATAGATGTTTGCTTAGTTAATGATTTAACATATGTTGGTTTGTTGCAGAATTTAATTAGTGTATCAATTGGGGTGCCTTTGTATATAGTTGGTATAGGCCAAGAGTTAGAGAGATTTTCTATATTAATGTTAAGCTAATGTGCTGTTTGAATAGTTTGGGCTGTGAGTGTATTGTGAAATTTGGTAGGTAGTATATAGTTTGGAGTAAGTAAAATGTTGTTTGATGAAAATGTAGCATTTTGGAGATGTTAAATAATAATTTTGATTGATAGGGCTGTTAGAGTATTGTTTAGTTGTATGTAAAGTGATGAGATATGGTTTTGTGTTTGAATATCAGTTAAACTGTGAAGGTTATAAATTTGATGATAAAGTATGATGGAATTTGGTATTGTTAAGACAAGTCCAGCTTTGTGTTTTACTACTTGCATATATAAATTGGTTATGTCTTGCATAGTGGATTGGTGCATGAATGTATTCATAGTCCTGTATGAAAAGTGGGGTATCAGTACCATGTTAACTATATAAATTGTTTGTTTTTTAATAATCTTTTTGTTTTTATAGTATTAATCAGGTTTGTAGCTTCAATAGTGATCTGATTATGAATGTATTTGTGATGATTCAAAAGTGTAAACCAGCAGCCTAAGTATCAAAAAGTTTGTTTTAAAGGTATAGTATGTATAGTTGTGTTTGCGAAATTGATTATAGGATTCAGATCTTTCATTTAATTTGTTGCAAGAATTGATTTTGTAGGATTAACTGTAATGTTAGCCATGTTGTAGAAGAACTCAGCTGTTGTAACAATTTGTTGCATGGTTTGTTTGTCAGGAGCTAGCCATAAGGTATCATCTATGTAGGCAAGGACTGAGGTATGATATGTAAGTAGTTAATTTGTAGAATAGAATATTGTTGACATATTATATCTATGAAATTTGAAGTGAATATGGGTAATTAGAGGGTTATAATAGATGTGCCAAAGCAAAGGTGTAATGGTCTCTTCTTGGTCTATATCATCTTGAACATAGTAGCTGGATGTAGGGCCAAGATTTGTAATAACTAAGTTGTAGTGATTATTGTGAATGTTTATTATAAGTTGAGATATGTTTTGAGGAATTTTTATACAATTCAGTGCATGTTGAAGGAGTGGAATGTGTACAGAATTATATGCTTTACTCATGTCCTGAGCTAGAAGCCAGATTTCTTTATTTTGTATATGTGTTTCTTGAAGTATATTTGTAAGTATTTGTATAAGTTGTGTAGTAGAAGAATATGGTAAAGCAACGAAGTTATGTGGATCAAGAATAGGGTATTTGGATATTATTTGAGTAAGTCTGTTGGTAATAAGTTTTGTAAAGATTTTTCATATATGCTCAAGAAGAGTAATAGGCCTCATATAGTTAAGTTGGCCTGTAAAAATAGGTTTTTTAGAGATTAGATATATTTTGCTTTGTTTTTAGACAGTTGGTATGTCTGTGCTATTTAAACACTTGTTAAATAAAATTATAAGAAGCTTGATAATATGAGGATGAATGTGTTTAACATTTCATTAGAGATCAGTATTGGTCCTGTTGCTTTTTTGTTTGGTGCTAAGTTGATTGTATTGATTATTTCCTGTTGGGTTATAGGGTCTAATAGTGTGTTGTACCATGAGAGGAGTATATTAGTTTTGAGGTCATATTCATCTTTCTATTGTTCTCAGAGAGTTGGATTATATGGATTATGTTTAGTCCAGTTTGTGAAATGGTTTTTGATATGTTAACAGATTTCTTTTGGCTCTGTAATTATTGAGTCCTGAAGTTTTATGTTATCAAATAATACTGGGTCAGTGTGGCAGTTGATTATATTATTAATTATAGTTGTTGTGTTTGAGGTAAAATTGTTGTAGCATGTTTGAATATGTTGTTCAATTTGTTGTAAGATTGCCTGTTTGTTTTCTAAGTAATGAGTATAATATAGTGTTTTGTGATAGTTTTTTATTATATTAATAGTAGCAGGGAGTTGGTTAGAATTGATGTTGATGATGGTAAGAGGTGTAATAGGTAGGTTTGTTAACAGTTGTATACTTTGTATTTTTTGATTGATGCTATTAATGATTGCAATATTAGTTGAGTTATTGTTATCAAGAGTGTATTTAAGATTTGTAAGGGTTTGGAGTATACTGCTACAGATGTTTAGTGCAGTATGTGTTTTTGAAGCATTAGGTGAGAAGCTTTGAAATTGTTTTTAGAAGCAGAAAGTAAAGGGTATATGTGTGTTTGCTGCAATAAGCACTGTTGATTGAATTTGATGCCAGAGTTGATTTATCATAAGTGCAAAGAGTGCTACTTCAGTAAGAGAAGATAAAAGTTGATGACTTTTTTGTTGAAACTGTTCTCATAGTTCATTGGTCATAGAGTCATATTTAAACATTTTGTATTTGTATTTTTTGTGTCATTTGGCTGATTTGATTTGTATTTGGAAATTAGTATAAATAATATAGTAATCACTGCCTGTAATTCCAGTTGGATTAATAATATTGGGAGTTGTAAATGTATATAAGATTTGTTGTAGGACCCAGATTTTATCAATTTGGCTAGAGAGGTTGTTGCATGTCCATGTTGGAGTATTAGGATAATAATTATGTATTAAAAGAATAAAGTTGTATGATAGAAAGTATTTATATAAGATAGAGCATGATGGTCTGTTAAGATCTCGATTGAAGTCTCTTATAATTAATAGAATAATATTGAGTTTTTGTGCTTGTTTAATCCAAAGAATAATTTGGTTTTGAGTTTGTTTGTTAACATCAGAATTATTTGTAAGTATGTGGAAATAATTCAAAGTTTGTTTTTGTGTGATAAGTAGAGATCAATTGCAATAGTAATACTATTAAAAGTTTGTATATTGTGGATGTATGTTGTAAGTAATTGGTTAATAAGAACTATTGTTCCTGCACTTGATTCTCTAGGGTGATTTGGATTAGTAGTATTGTTGTTTGACATGAAGCATTTGTAATTATTATTGTGGAGTGTAAGATGATTATATTGGGATTGTGCTAATTTGGCTTCTGTAAGTGATATGATATCAAACTGTTGGCTAATGCAGTAGTCCAGTCATAGTTCACTTTTGGTAATATTGTTGTATCCTTGTATATTATATGTTGCAATAGTTATATGCTGTTGTGTGTAGAAATTGTTATGTTGGTTGGAGAGGTGTGCTGACATATTATTAGAAAATGTTCATGGCCATCATGTTTATTGTAGGTGATGGATTTAGTGATATAGTAAGAGAATTAAATATTTCTCAGGTAGGTGTGGGAATGGTAGTAGGTTGAATAAACAGTTAGAAATTGTTCTAATAGTGTATATTTGTTTAAGATTTTGTTATTATTGGTGTGATTTCTGCTTGTGAAGTTATTGGCAGTATAAGTTGTGTATTGTTTAGCAATAATGCTAAGTTATTATCTTCAATGTTCTTTGATATAAGTGGAAGTGGTTGTTTTGTTGGTTCATTTATATTAGTATCAGTCTTGTCTGTTTGATCTGTATTCTGAATAAGAGGATTTGTAATACTGATCCAAGATGATAGCAATTGTTTGAAATAAAAATGCTGACGAAGTGTTTTTGCAATCTGAATAAATTGTTGTGGTGTTGTAATTGGTAATGTGATATTGAGCTTGACAAGTTCTTGGCTATTAGTTGGTAAGGCTGGTTTATCTATAGAGTTTGCTTGCATTATATGGTTTGGTAGTGGGAACTGGACACAGTAGTGTTGAGAAATTTCATTAAGGAAAGTTTTTGCTATTGTGTCATCAGTTATAGGGCATGTATAATCTGACTTAGTGCAGATGAGCTCAATTTTTGTTGGCAAAGATGATTTGGTAATAAAATAGTCACTAGGAAGTAGTTTGAATATGTAATATTCTCTTAATTGTGCTACTGCTTCAGCTAATGGTACTTCAGATATAGAGGAGTTGAAAGGAAAGAGACCTTTGACTTTGTAGTTCAGTTCCAGATAAGTGGTAGATAATAGTTTTTTAGGTAGTGAAAGCTGAAAATAGGAGTTTGGAATAGTAGTAAAAGTATAGTAATCTGCAAGTTTGCACTGAAAATATAACAAGTATTGTAGTGATTGTCTGTTTGATATTGGAAAATAAGTTTGTAGTTCTGAAAAAAGGTCTTGGTATCTTTCAGATAATGTAGAAAGTTTTGCAAAATAGTTGTCTGGTAGTTTGTCAAACTTGAAGATTTTTCTTAATCCATTGACAGTAGCCCTTGTATATGATCTTTGTGTAATTGAAAGTGTAAATGGTAAAATAGCTTTGATATGTTCTGATATTTCACTGGGTCTTGTGGTAGTGATATAAGTTTTTCTTGAAGTAAATTGGTGATTACAGCTCTAATTTCCTTGAATATTTGTTCATTTTCATTTTGAATTTGCAAAAAGCCTCATACATAGTAAATAGTTTTGTAGATCATAAAGGAGGTGTAGTTGGTAAGGTTAAGGTTAGAGAGGTATTGTGCAATAAGCATTTGCTTAAGCATAATATTGATGGTTTTATGTATAGTTGCATCTGTAATTGTAATTTGATTAGTTTGTTTATATGTAGCTAGGGCATTATTGTATAGGTTAGTATATTCTTTTTGATGTGTAAGGGTAGTATTTGGATTTTTGGTAAAAGTAATGAAGAACCTGGTATCAAGGTATCTAAATTTAAGAAAAATTGCTGGTGGAATTACAAATTCAGTTGGTATAATAACAATTTTATGATCAATGAAGTCCTGAGTGCCAGCTGGTGTTTGAAGTGCTTCAGTGATTTTCTTATATGACCAAGTTTGTTGATTGAATAAGATATTAATTTGTTTAGTAATTCTGGCCTGTATGGTTTCTGCCTATTCTGAGTTATCAATATCATTAAACCTAGGTATGTTAAGTTGTTTTTGAGTAATTTGGCTGTATGTAGGTTTAGTGTTATCAAGATTATCAGATATTGTAGTTGTAGAGATTGGTGATGCTGTAGCTGTAGCATTGGATGATCCTGGTTCAGGTATTGTTTGTGTATTAAGTGGTTGAAGCTTAGATTATTTTTTATTATGGTGTTAATTAGTTATTGATTGGGTTTTGGAAGTTTTGGTTATGAATCTGGTAGTTTCAGCAGAATTATGTTTTGAGACAGAAAGGTGTTTATTTTTTTTGGTATTGGTATCTTGTGTTGCCTGAGCAGTATTCTGTAATGTAGTAACTAATGACTATATTTGTGTAATATTTGCTGCAGGACCAGCAGTAAGGTCGAATATAAGCTTATCATCTTGTGAAATGTTACTTGTTTGTGATAGTTCATCTTCTGTATCAAGTTCTGTGATCATGTTTTATTGTATAAGTAGGAGATTTTTATTAAATTTGGGTGTCTTGTATTCCTTTTGAGTTTTTTCGTATAACTGAATTGTTAAGTTAAGGTTACAACT
Source organism: Cetraspora pellucida (assembly GCA_910591915.1). Classification (NCBI taxonomy): domain Eukaryota; kingdom Fungi; phylum Glomeromycota; class Glomeromycetes; order Diversisporales; family Gigasporaceae; genus Cetraspora; species Cetraspora pellucida. The sequence goes on from CAJVQA010000228.1 coordinate 7,390, forward strand.
ACATGTACTTCTGGAGTGTTTGGTGCTAATATTTACAAAGTTGTTTCTTGTTATTGTAAGGTCAAAAAGTATTGATTGGAATAGTTCTTTATGTTTGTATAACCATTGAGTTGGGAATGTAGTAAGATTAGATATATGGCCAAATTTGGTAAGATCTACAGTAAAGAGATATTTGTCAGCAAAGCTAGGAATAAGAAAAGTAACTGTAAAGAAAGTTTAGATAGGTCTTTTATAATAATATTAATGAATTCTTTTGCATATTCAATAGGAGGATTAACAGTTAAAGTTATAGATATAGAGTTACTTGAACTAGTAGATTTTTCAGTAAAATAGGCTAATAGAGAAGAAAAAAAAGTGCCTTAAGAAGTTGTTTGGTTCGGAGTTTGTAGTGGGTTGGTTTGTAGGTTATCTGTAGTTTTTTTGCTATTTTTTGAAGCTGCCATCTTATACCTATATGCTGGATTAGTAAAGATGTAAAGGTCCTTAGAACCATTTTCGCTGAATTGTGAATTGTTTGTTACAATGCTGTTTTTGATGTTATTGTAATTCAGGGCTGCTAGTAAATATTTTTCCTGAGATTTGCACCTCTTTTAGGTCAAGTTTACTGTTTAGAACAAGTTTAATTAATAGTCCAAGGTCGATTTACTTAGTAGTTATTGCTCTATGTTCAATATAAAATTTTTCTTCTTTTGTCCAATTTTTCAGATTAATTTCAATATTATTTAATTGTAAAGTTTTTGAGTATCATTAAGAATACTTTGAAGAGATTTAGGACTTTCATTGTGCCAAACAGTGTTATCTATAAAAGCTATAGGAGGTATTGTTATAGAAGATGATGAAATGTTTGAAATAGTATTATGAGGTGAAGAGGAGGTAATTTTGAATAGGTGGTTGTTGTATTTGTTGTAAATGAAGGAAAGAATAGGATCATAGTAGATTTTCCAAAGTAATGATGAATAAGTTTCACCTTGTTCTATTTCTAATTTAATATGAACAGGTGATATAAAGCTATGTATAGTAATAATTCTTGCTTGTCAATTTGTATAAAGTTCTATAATAAGTTAAATTTCTTGTAAAGGAATACCAATTCTTTTACAAGTATCTTGAAGTCAAGATATGTTGATTTTATCAAAAGCTTTAAACATGTCTTGAAACATTATCTATGCTTCTTTGTTAAAATGTTTATAATGTTTGATAGTATTATTAAGGATTTAAATTAGAATGTATGTTGATGAGTTTTTGGTAGCTGCAAAATTAAGATTAAAGAAAAGAAATAATATTGTTAAGTCTTTGTATAAAAAGTTTTGTAAAATATTTTTTTATAGGTTCTATAATTGAGATAGAGCAAACTTGATTAAGTGTAAAGTTTTATGAAGATTTTTTTGGAATAAAGAAGATGTTAGATAGAACTACTAATCTTAAACTTCAAACATCTAATTCATTACAAAAACAATTCTTTGTCTTGGTATATATAATAACACTCTTTGGGTTACTTTATCACAAATTAGGCTTTTTAATATATTATTCATAGCTAAATCATTTTATACTATAGTCAATATTCAAGTCAATCTTTTAAAATCTATTCTAGTTACCAACAATCTTTCATCTCACTATACCTCTATTTTATACAATAATTATTATCTTCTACTTTATTCTTCTAAATAACTTTTAATTTTTAGATTGCTGGTTCACTTTAAACAATAGCAACTTAAATAAACAAAACTACTTATTACTAAATCTTCTCAATTTATCTAAATTGCTAAAACTAAACATATTACTGACTTATATGCCTGTTATATCATCAACACAGTTATCATTTTTATTTTTGAATACTATCTTTAAACATTATAGTTAGCTAGCCTACTTGTAACAAAATTTTTACTCAGCATATTGGTCTTGTTAAACTTAAGGTCAAACTTTGTCATGCAATATTCTTTAGCATTTTCTGCATCTTCAAATCTATAATATTAAACACATTTGGGATATTCAATTACAATTCTACATTTCTAATTTTCTTAAATAATAATTCTGACCTATTAGAAACATCTACTTGTATTCATATTTAACAATTACAAAACAATCTCTGGTTCTTTTCAACATCTTTTTACATTTCAATCTAATAATTGATAGTTTCAATCATCTAACTACAAACTTTAAAATAATTTAGCTTATTAAAAATATTGTCTGAACATTTTTCACTAATCCAACTTACAATATTCTATGCACTTTAAATAATAGAACTATCTTTCTTAAATTCCTTCTCTTCTCTTATTCTAAATACACTATTTTTAAAAAACAACTTAAATAATACAAACTTTTTTTTTAATTAACTTACTATATATAATAACTCATATCTATTATATTAGTAACACATTTTTTTTAGACTAAACAAACTTTCTAAAGGTATTATATTTCAATAGTTTACTACTCTTAAGAATATTACTATTAGTCATTCTTATTAATATAGTTTATATAATTACTTCAACCTACCTCAAACAAACTAGTTTTCTTATATTATTAGTTATTTATCTCTAATACCAAACCTTGGCTACTTACTATTCTCAATAATTAAATAATTATTGGTAAGGCCAAAAGGCATAATAGCCCTACAGGCCTTATTCTTATCACTAACTAATACTGCTTATTCCAGTTTTAGTTTTCTAACCTTTATTTAACTTTTCCTTCTACTATCATAATATGTCTTAGATATCATCTTAATTTCAATTTAATTGCCAACAAATGCATTATTTTTATTTTTACAAACTTGGTTATCAAACTATTCTGTCATATTAATTCTAATAAAACTCTTAATCTATATGCCAACTTTCTTAATATTGCATACTTTGTATTTATATAATACTCTTTACATATTTTATTTTTTTCTTTATTAACAATCAACTCACAACAACTGTCTTGTAGCTTTTAACTAGGCTAGCTTACTAATAGTTTACAGTCTATTACTAACTCTAATTACAATCTATCTATTATTTATTCTATACTAATAGTTTTGTTATTAACCTTGGTACCTTTCAATGCTTTATAAATATAAGTTAGATTCAAATAGATTACTCTACAACTTCTTACTCATTTTAGATACAAGTTAAACTCTGATCATGTTCTTTTAAAGCTGAAATTCTTGCTATTCTCTTAGCAATCATTACTGCTTCTAGAAACTGCTCTGTTCATATATTTACTAACTTATAATTAGTAATTTTTTAATATTACACTTATATTCTATACTTCTCTATTTGGTATATTCTTATCAATTTTATTAACTTATATAATATTTAGCTTATTTTTCACAAAATTACTGCATATTAAGATGACCCATTTAATAATTTTACTGATCAACTTGCTTACAACTATTAAATACTTTTTTTTTTAATATTCTTAACTAATAAACCTTATAATCTTGCTTATACTCTATTTATTAATTAACTTCCTATTAAAACTTCTATTTAATGCTCTATTCACACTATATTAAGCTTATATTATAACACTTTGAACATCTTAACATTATTTTTAATAATAGTCTACTATATTATTTAATATTAACTAGAAAGCAACTTGGCTTTATATTAATAATAACAAAAATTTCTAACTTTACTTACAACTTTTATTCCTTTACTTTTAAAATCTTTTATGATATAATTCTTTTAGATGAACTACCTGTTCTTTATACTCTTCACAAACATAACTCTTTATATTTTTCTTTTTGTCATCAATGCAATCAAACTAGTTCTTTACTATACTGAGTCATCTGCTTTTTTAGCCAAACTATCTATTATCTAGTTTCTAATACTTTTAATTATATTCTAAATACAACTGCTCTTAACATATCTACTAATCTTATTTTTAACTTGTATAAAGAAATTCTTACACTCAACAGCTTCAAACTACACAATTTTTTATATATACTATCTTTTACTTCTACTTTATCTGGTTTAGTTTCTGCTAATCTCATTTCTATTATCTATAATACTTCTGTTTTTTATTATACTCTTCTTCTTTTTCTATTGAACTTTTTTTATTACTTAAACCAACAAATATACAAACAAATATGAATTTCATACTATATTTTACATTTTGTACACTTTTAAATCATATCTTCTACTAACTTAACTCATAGTTTTTCTTCTAGTTTACCCTTACCTCTTATTTCAATACTATAAATTATTACTAAAATTAATTATTTGAACTATTAAATAAATTAAATATTATATTTCTCTCTTTTATATTATTACTAATATTCAAATTTAGATAAGCCTTAGCCACTTTTGTAGGTTTAAGTTACAGATTATATGTCGAAGTCTTTATTCTTCATATATAATTTAAAAGCAAGCTTTTCTTTGTAAAAACTTTAATCGAATTTCAATAAATTTAAATATATAGCCTTATTATTAATGTTTAAAAAAAAATAAAATAAAATGTTTAATAAATATATTGCTTTGACTAAAAAAATTTCAGTAACATCTAATACAATATAGCTATAATTAATATTAAAACCTATTAGTTATGTTGATAAGTATATTAAAATTTTAATATATTTCTAATAAGTGTTCTAAATAATACTAATATTATTTCTATAAAATTAATATCAGTTTTGTGATAAAAATAACAGTAATACAATAATATTTTTATTTATCTGATTTGTTTCCAATAGTTATCCTATATGTTTTTGTTATAATTCTAAAAGGTATTATATTTTGCCAAATTTTTGTTTAATATTAGTAACTAATTGGGTTTTAATATTAAATTAAAATTATTTTAATATTAGTTTCTTTTTATTTAATATTGGTATTCTTATAGTTCTTTAGTATAGCTTTATATAATCTGTAATATATACCTTAACTGCTTTCTTAATTATCAAACAATTAATAACAAATATATAATTGTTATTTTTATTTACCTCTTAACTTAATTTTTGGGTCAAGTTAATATATACAACAAATTCTTAACCATAATGCTAATTATTTTGATTTTATATATTTTATTGCAACTTGATATCTTATTCAAATTCCAAATTTTCTAAATATTATTATTGCTACTTAACTAACTTTTGTAATTTTAAACCCAGTTTATTTACAAATAACCTTCAAAAATAGCTAATTACAATGCTAACTTATTAGAACTTCACTTTTATATATATGGCTCTGTTATTAATTTAGATACTTTACAATATTTTATAGATTCTGAATAAGTTCAAATTTTTAATAACTTTATATTATATATATTATATACTCAAACAAACTTGGACCTTATTCATTTAAAGCTAAACTTATTATGATCTTAAAAATAATATTATAAACATATACATATATTTTTAATCTTTAATTTCTAAATACTAAATATTTTAAACTCTTCTACAACCTTATTGTATATATATACATTATATTTTTCATTATGAAACTTACTAATTAATTTTGTTAATTCTTATAAAATTCAAATTATTTTTTATAAAGTTACTGTTTATCAAAACAACATATACAATAATTTTGCTAATCAACTAGTACAAAATTATTATAACTTGTTATACCTAATTTTTATGCTTTACAATATTTACAATTCATTCTATAATTTTTGAAACTTTTTTTTTAGAATTATCTATTTGTTGTAGTATTTATACAATTAGTTATGCATATATTTATACTTTATAAATTATAAAAAATTAGTTTCAAAAATAAAATAAAATTTTTAACCAAATCAATTAACAAACAACTTAACTATACTTTAACAATAATTAAAAAATCTCAAACTTTTTATATAATTTTTAATTTTCTGTTTTCAAGTTCTTTAAAATTAAAATTTTATTAAATAACCTTTCTACTTCATACATTTTACACAAATATTATCACTCTTATTCATCAACTTTTTATTAATGTTATCAATATAATTCTCATTTTTTTGAATAACTAATCTATCTAATTAGTTGCTATACAATCTTAATGACAATTTATTATAAACATTCTAAATATAAATATACTTGATATTACTTTTGAAATTATAACTAAACTTACTATCAAATTAGACAACTGTATTGTATAATTATACACAATATAGTAGATCTGTTCTCAGTTTTTTAATCTTATTAGGCTTAGTACCAAATAAAATTATCTCTACTATTTTAAACTTATTATCTAAAAAAATAACTATAACACTTGTTATTAAATTTTTACTTTATCTTAATCAATAAACATATCATAAAATTTGAATTTTTATTATATTTTAAGATCAACAACTCATTCTTCTACTTTTAATTTATTTTTCAATTTTACTTTACACTTATTTCTACCTTTTTCATTCTAATTCTATTTATTCTAAAATCAATTTCTAGTATATACAATAAATCAAATACCAAACTAATCTTTTATATATAATTACTAGTACCCAAATCTAAATAAGCTTTGGTTGCTTCTATTGGTTTAGGTTACAGGTAAATTAGTCTAAGCTTTTACTTTTTTTATAATATTTTTAAAAGTAAATTTGTACTTATATAAAAATTTTAAGTAAATATTCAATAAAGATAAAAATATATCCTTACTATTAATATTAAAAAAAACTTTATAAATATTAAAAAATTTTAAACAAGATGAGTGACATAAAACATTACTTATTGAACTGGTTCTTATATAATTAGTTTTGTCTTTTTTGATCAAATTTTATTTAAATTTTTTTAATATATTATATTATATTAATGCTAATATTTTTTCATAAATTACTAAGTTCATAGTCTTTATACTATTGACATTTTATATTTTAAATTTTATTAAATTTCTTGAATTTTATTAAGGAATGAATTCCAAGTATAATAATAGGTTCTTTATGTTTTATATATAACTACTAATTGTAATAAATACAAAAAGTTAAAAAAATTGTAATCAAAAAATATAATTAGAAATGAATTATTTAATCTGTAAATTGATGTTTATATTTGAAACATTCCAGTCTGTTTTTGAAAAGATAGATGATAAATTAACACAGACAATTATAGAAAAACATTTATATAATAGGTTAATTTTTGTAAATATAACTGTAATTATTCATGATAATTAATCATTCAAATTTCATGATTTTTAATCTAATTTATTATTTTAATATTATTAGAAATGACAAAAAAACATTATATAAAGGATATAATATTTTATTCCTAATTTATTAAAGATTCTATATAATATAAACCAAAACCTTCAATTTACGGTTAACAAACATAAATACATTACACTACACTAATCTAACTGTTGTAACCTAGAGTACCAATTTAACAACGAACACAACCAAATATCGAACATACTAAACTCTTAGATCCACATAAAAAAGCCACTATGCTGCCAGATCTAATAAACTAATTCTTATAAAATCTAATATGCATGATATAAAAGTATTAAGATTTATTCTCAACATAATAAATTAAACGGCAATAAAAAGTTCTTTACTACGTAAAATTTACATATTGATTGTCTTTTTAATACTTTTTGATCGTCTCTTTCTGCATTTAATACTTATATGTAAATTTTATAGTGACTAATAGTAAAATATTCACTTCTAAGTGAAGTCCTCCACACGTATAGAGAGTATTTGAAGTGATTTTTTGTTAGTGAAACATTATATTCCTAAAATGTACTTTAAAGTTACCCGGACAATTAATTTACATCAGCCAATCAGACAAACGTCCTTCTATGATAAAGACAAGTATGGTTTTAGAAAATACTCGAGATATTATTAATTCTATAAATGCACACCTTCCATAAGTTCACATTATAGCCGGTCCCAAGGGCGTGCACTTAGAGAGGTTTCACTGTAGTAAAAAAGATTACACTGCATAAACAAATTAGGCAAGGAAGATTATAGATCCTTAATTCAGTAATTAAAATTTTGATTGTGCAACGTTATCTGAGGAGTGACAACGGTCACAGAAAACCTTCGTCACTCCTCAGATAACGTTACACAATCAAATTTTTAATTTTTTTTTAATTTAATTCAAAGATTGCCGAATTTTTAATTCATGGGTTACACATATTTATAATATTCTGTTTATATAATAACATTTGTTATCGTTATTGTTATACGTAGCGATAAAATAAGTCCGTGTAACAAAAAATAAATAGTAATTGGTCAGACTCGCATTACTATGCATTTCCTAGCGCTAGTATTAATTTAGTAAGTGATCGAGTAGATGTTCTTTTCAACCTGATCTTCTCTTTATAAGCTTGATTGCATCGCCTCATTCTCCTGAGAATAAGAAAAGAAATCTATCAAATAAAAACTCAAATAAAATCTTTGCAAAAGATGTCTAAACCTAAAATTGCAATTATTGGTGCAGGTAATAACCTTTTTTCGCTTCATGATTATCATCCTATATATCTTTTACATTCTATACATAATAAGGTCCAACGGGGCTCGCATCCATCAAGCAATGTATTGCCGATAATCTAGACCCGGTGTGTTTTGAAGCAACCTCATATACTGCTGGACTTTGGCGTTATACGGAAATTAGCGAAGAAAATAATGACCCACACTCTTCATGCTATAATAGCGTAGTCATTAATACCAGTAAAGAAATTGTAGGTGAACTATTTTGGCAACTTATGCTAAAAATTTGTAAGGATGATAGGTTAAGATTTAGTGCCAGAGCTGTTAATCTAAGAGTATTATAGATTCAAAGTGATTTCAATTAGGGTTACTTGTCTGTTAATTGTTAGCATACCTGGGAAAGTACCCGGGTAAGTATAATAAATCAATTATCCAATTTGATTGGTTGAGCCAATTTCATGTGATATAAGTACATAATAGCACGGTATATTGAAAATATTTTTTTTATCCGGGTAGCAGAATCTTTATCCAGGTACATGGCCTACGGGCAACCGGGTAACCCGGACATGGTTCAATCCTTACTCTTATTTCGGCATAAGTTTCCAACAATTATTTCTTCCAATTATTTTGCAAAAAGTTCTTGATTGATCATCTTTGTTTTTGAACATAGATGTCATTCTCCGATTTTCCAATACCTAAAGATTGGCCTTATTATTTACATAACAAACTTGTTTCCAAGTATTTTATAATTTCATTATCATTTCTATGTTGAGCATCTCATTATGAAAATATTGATCATTTAATATTGCAGGTACTTTGATATGTACACGGAAAAGTTTCAACTTATTCCTCATATAAAATTTAACACAACCGTCTTGAATCTAACAATGCTTCCTGATAAACGTTGGAATGTCCGATATGTCACTAAAGGCAAAGAGGAAACCGAGCAGGTGTTTGATTACGTAATGGTTTGCACTGGTCATCATAGATACCCACGATTGCCAAATTATCAGGGAATGGATCAATTTCAAGGGAAACAAATTCATTCTCATTTTTATCGTGTGCCTTCTGATTTTGCGAATAAACGTGTTGTTGTTGTAGGATGTGGAAACAGGTATGAATGACATTATGCAATTTATGAGTAAATTCAGTAAATTTATAATATTATTTTTAGTGGAATGGACATTTCTGTGGAATTGTCTGGAGTCGCATCGCAAGTTTACGTTTGCACTCGCCGAGGTACACGGAATTTCATGTTTATATCATTGATTATTTAGATTATATTTAATATTTTTGTTCTTTCTATAATAAAGGAACGCTACCATGGATTTTACCAAGACTTTTACGCGGAAAACCTATTGATCACTATAATACCCGTTTTTACACCACATGGATACCTTCATTTATTAAAGACTATTTTTTCAAACGTACAGTAAAAACCACAATTGGTCCTTCTCCGATACCAGATCTAGATCCAAAAACTAATCCATCCGATTCTCATCCAACTCTTAAAACAAATTTTTACGATTGTCTTTCAAATGGGACAATTATCGTAAAACCAAACATCTCCCGGTTGAACAAGGATAATTCCATTGAATTCCTTGACAATACTAAACTTGAAAATATTGATGCAATAATTTATGCAACCGGATATAAAATTGAATTTCCATTTTTGGATAGTAAAATTGTTAATGGTGGTGATGAAGTTTTAAAAATGTTTGATGAAGAATATAGAGAGAATTTGGTTTGGTTATATAAGAGAATGTTTCCACCGAAATATCCGAACATTGCTTTCCTTGGATTGGTTCAATTGATAGGTGCGATCTTTCCCTTGAGCGAAATGCAAGCACGTTATATCACAAGTCAAATCACTGGTCACATATCATCAAATCCACCTATTTCCGAAATGTACAAAGAAATTCAAGAACATCAAGCATCATTACAAAAACGTTATTATACCTCAGCAAGGCATACGATTCAAGGAGATTACTTCCAAGAATTGGATAATTTAGGTACTATACTTACCTTCTTATGCAGTAATTGATCACTACAATATTAAAACCAATTTATCCTTTTCTCTTTAAGCAAAAGTTCTAGGTTGTTATCCGTATTCATTACAAACTATATGGAAATATGGAATTAATATGTATTGGAAAATTTTATTTGGTGTTCCTACTGCTATTCAGGCAAGTTTATTTATTCACCTCATTAGGCTGAAAATATGTTTTTTACGCTTAGGTGTTTAAGTAATTATTTTTTTGGACTTTTAGTATCGTTTATTTGGGCGACAGTCTTGGGATGGTGCGGCTGATGCAATTAATATTTATAACGGATGTCAACCATCTACATCCAAAAAGAATCACTGATTGATAAAAGATCATAATTTTTATACTTAGAAGACATTGAGAACATTAATAGTAACTTAATGTATTGCTCAATTTAAGAAAATTATTATATAATACGGTTTATGCTTTAAAAATAATTCTAAAGAAATGTATGTAAAAAAAAAAGTTTCAATTAAATACCATGTAATCTAACAGTAGGCATTTTTAATTCTCTTTTTTATTTTTATTTATAAAGCTGATCTGTGACCCGTTACTTAATAGTTTGGGTTATTCGTTATGTAAGCTTGTTTATTTAAATTATTTTCATTCATGAAATTTGTCATTACTCGATTTATGAATTATTAAAAGTATCATATTTATTAAAATTTACCAATATAATAAAACATAAAGATATTAAATGTCTTAATTTAAAAACTATGCCCAATTTTCAAAAGATTTTACAATTAGACTTATGGATAAATAAATAAATAAACCTAGTAAATTAGATAACTCTGACTAAATTGCATAAGACATAAGTTAATAATAACACAAGTGATTTTGGTATTTTAAGCTGATGAATCTACTTTTACAATATATTCGATCAAGTCAATAATTCTTGTTGAGTAAGCAACTAAAATTTAATTTATAAAAGAAATTAATTTTTGTTATAAGAAAAGTAATAATAAAAAATAAAAATAACTTACATTCATTATCAGACCATGCAATAATTTTGACAAATGTAGGACTCAATTGAATTCCTGTAATAATAATTGAAAATAATCATTATAAACTATAAACTATTGTACGATTATTTATTTATTTTGCAATAACATGAACCAGCTTTAGCATCAAAAACACTGGAATGAGTATCGCCAATGAAATCCGATGAAACAACCTAGTTGTAAGATATAAATAAATAAATTAAAAGTTATAATCTTTGTGACAAATATGAAACTTACCTCGTCCTCAGTATATCCAAGAATTCCTTTAAGTTCATTTTCAGAAGAATGCTTCATAATACTTTTAATTTCCTCATAGGTGGTTTCTTTTTTCAAACGAACTGTCAAATCGACCACGCCAACATCCGAAACAGGAACACGAAAAGCCAAACCTGTTAGTTTATTACTTAATGATGGGATTACCTAAACAATTATGCAGGAAAAGTTATGAAAGAACAGATATGTAAGAAAATAAATGTAAATGACAACATATGGAACTAAATAATGATGAAATCTGCATATATACTGACTTTACCAACTGCTTGAGCAGCCCCCGTAGAACTAGGGATAATATTTTGAGCTTCAAAAGTATTAGAATTTAATTGTGAAATAATTACAAGATTAATAGTATTATTATAACATACAAGATCCTCTGCCTCTTCTCCAATCCTGCATACAAATTTAAGTATTAATTAAATCATAATTAATTACGAAAACATTAAACACATTACACATACCTTGCTAGAAGGACCATCGACAGTCTTTTGGGTTGCTGTGAGCGCGTGAACTGTTGTCATTAATCCTTCAATGATACCAAAATTATTATTAAGAATCTTAACAATGGGTGCTAAGCAATTTGTAGTGCAAGAAGCGTTTGAGATCACTTTATATTCAGATTTATAGGATTCTAAATTTACACCACAAACAAACATCGGTGCATCGTCACTTGGTGCGCTGATGATGACCTGATTTTACATTTATCGTTAGTTTACCAGCAGAATCATGTTTGTAATAATTTTCCCATGCAACAACTTACCTTTTTGGCACCCTATTATGTTTGTTATGTTTGTTTACAATGTAGTTTATCAAGAAAAACAAGTAAAAAAAACAATAAATTTAATATAAAAAGAATATGAATCGTTTATCCAAGTTAAGGGATTTAAAGTTCAAACAAACCCCTATTAAATTTAAAAAAAATTTATATTTGATTTTCAAACAATAATTGATCACAAAACAAATGCATTGATTTAATACCTTGCAAGTGAAGTGATGCTTTTTCAATAGTTTTAAAAATACCGGATGATTCAACTATATAATCAGCACCAACTTCTCCCCACTTGATGTTACTAGGGTTCTTCTCAGAAAAAACAGAGATTTCATAATTGTTTATAAGTAATTTTCCATCTTTTGTTTCAATTTGACCTTTGAAACGTCCATGAGTAGAATCATACTTGAATAAGTAAAGCTATTTATACGGAAATATAAAATTTCGTTTGTTAGATTTGTACAAAAAGTTTCATCATACAGAATTTCATAATTTTCCGAATGTTTTTTTAAGACAACAAATCTAAAGTGTTAGATGTTCATTTTTGATCATATCTAGAGTTGCTGGTATCTGATTGGTTGTTCTACAAGAACAGCCAATCAATTTTAGATAGTTACCAGTTCCATTAGCTTAATTTAATTTACCAGCAACTCTAATCACATCTACTAAATTTTTAATACAATTATGTCACTGAGTATGATATAAAGGTATTTTTTATTCCCTAACTAATTTGAATGTTAAAAAAAATTAGTTTAGATCGAACAGAAACACTCACCATATGCTCAAGACCAATGAATGGATCGTTTAAAGCAACGACTTGAACATTCTTATTATTTAAACAAGCGCGAAGAACAAGTCGTCCTGTTCTTCCAAAACTAAGAAAATCGTGCGAATGCTCATTTTATAAGATTATTTCTACATTTCGCTACAATTTCCTTACCCATTTATACCAATTTTGATGGCCATCCTTGTTTTCAGTATAAATATAGCGTATAAAGATAAATTTTATCGATATGTCTAGAATTTTTAATGCATTTATGCAATTTTTTATTGTTTAATTGTTGACTTGCGATTGTCGCACGAATTTTTACATAGCATAATAAAAAATTTGTCAAGATTTTTTTGCAATTAATTTTTAATTCTATATCAGTGTTACTTGATTTTACACTACTTTAACATAAGCTAAGGTAAAAGTTTGTATATCTCGTGATCCAGCAACCAGAATCGGATGATTTTATTATAATTCTATTTATCTCATCAAGATGAATCGGTTGGTGATAAAATTCCATAGGCAGAAGTTCGTCTGATTGGCTAATAAATTCAATTTAATTTTACATTATTTATACAGTTTAGAAAAAAAAAATCGGAAAAACTATATAGAAGGTTTCATTTGAGCTGTAGGACTCCATAGTCAAAATAAGATCTAATTCTTGTCAAAAAATTAGCTTTGTAATAAATTGGTTTTATCGGGTTTTGAGAAGTTATTACCATACTACCTTTTTTAAACGACGAGAATTTGATCTAATGAAACCTTCTATACAGCTTCTTTTTTTTAATTTCATTATGATTAGTTTTCGTTTTTTTTTAAAAAAATTTACATTAAACTGTATAAATAATGTAAAATTAAAAATTGAATTTATTAGCCAATCTGATTACGATTATTTCTCGTAAATAAAAAAATATTATGTCGTGATCCGGCAGATCTGGCAATCAAAATCGGATGATTTACCTCATAGGCAGAAGTTTGTCTGACGCCCAATATGTCATACGTATACGTATAAAATTTTAACATACGTTAAGTCAAATGATCGACACACCTAGGCAAATTTTAATTTCTGGGTATCATTTTGTAAATTCACTAACATTTGAAGATTCTTCCTATGAATTTCAAGGGTGTTTAAAAATAAACCTGTGAAGGATTTGTGTCCAATTTTTTTTTTACGATTTTTACCATTTGTTTACAGTGAAATATATTTACCTAAAATAGGTATAAGAAGGCGTATATTTAATTCATAAAAATCGGATACGTGATTTTTTATTATTGCGCTTTGCAAAAAAGTGACAGGAAGTTAGACGATTTTTCGATTCTAAGAGAATTTTATAGATTTCAAAATAGATAGAAATATTACCGATTGAATCTATGATTGGTAGGCTATTTAGAAACTCTGAAATTTTCCATTATCGTTATTAGAAAATTGTGGGCTCAATAATATTTTAGCTTTTATTTTAATTTGTAATATCTTATGATCTAGTGATTAGAATCGAACGACCTTGGAGTAAAACATACATTTTTGATACTCCTACACCTACTTTTTTTGATACATACCTAAAACTAACCAATAAGATCGCACGTTATTAAAGTAAAAGTTAGTAAAAAAGTATAGAAATTTTAGGGTATGTTTAGATGTATCAAAAAAGTAGGTGCAGAAGTATCAAAAATGAATTATTTGCATCTTGGCATCATTCGATTCTAATCACAAGATCACATGAAATGCAACCTTTTATTGATGATTTGTGAATTATTTTTAATTGTGAATTTTTAATTTAAATAGCCAATCAAATTGCAGCGATTAAATTTTTAATTCTATATCGATATTGGTGTTTTATTGGGTAAAATTATTCCATATTTATTCCTTCTATTTAAATCATTGAATTCTTTTCCCTCAAATATGGATCCTATATACGAAAGATGGACTGTTTACGAATTTATTGTTGAATGTTTAAAGTTATTAACGCATTCATTAAATAAAAAGTAGCATCATAAATATCATTATAAATAATGTCTGAAGATTTTATTAACATTAACGAGTTTCATTAAAATTGAGGACTATTGTTAGCTTACGTATTCGGAATTTCATCTTAATAGGTCTTTCTCTGGGAGATACACAAATTAGCAGTGTTATATTATACATAATTTTACTATTTATGATTTCAGCATGGTCAATAAATTTATTATTAGCTACATTGTGTAAGTAGCCACTCGTTAATTTTGGTTAAATTAATTAGATAGGCGCTACTGTTACATGCATGTTATCGTTATAATACATATTTGTTTCTATTGTTCGGCGTTGTACAGTAAATTTTAATTTCGATAGCCAACCGCATTGCAGAAATTAATTATTAATTCCAAAATCAAATTGATGTCGATCGATAATCCTGTAATCGGATAATAACTATCACACTACGTACATGCGTGTTATACATATTTGTTTCTAATTGTTCGACGTTGTACAGTAAAATTTAATTTAGATAGCCAACCGCATTGTAGAAATTAATTTTTAATTCCAAAATTCAAATTGATTTCGATTCGATAATCGGACAATTCAGTAATTATTAATTAATAACTACCATTTCGTACATGCATGTTATCGATGTTGTACAGTAATTTTTAATCCAGATAGCCATTAATGTCCCGAAAATCGGATGATGAGTACATACGTCATATTCGTTTCTAATTGTTCGATGTTGTACAATAATTTTAAGCAAGACAACCAACCATATTGCAGAAATTAATTATTAATTCCAAAATTCAAATCAATGTCTCGATAATCGGATTATGAGTGTGAGTGCATATGTACCACCAAAAAAAAACCGGATTCGACCATTATAATGACAGTAGCACAATGGAGGTTTGTTTTAATTTGCTATTAAAGGCAAATTTTCTGCTACTTTTGTAGTGACAGGATTTAAGACCTGTAAAGTGATAATTTTATAGGCTTTTTCCTGCGGCACATATATAATTTGTTATTTTTTATGATAAACTTCAACTCTAAAATTTACGAAAAAATTTTCACAAAATGTCAGAAAAATCAGAAATACAGTTTGAATCAACTAATTACGAAACTAATATAATATCGACTTTGCCACAAAATGAAAACATCAAAGAGAATTCTAATATTTCAGAATTGAAAAAAGAAAGTAGCAATGTGGCGGTGATGAGAAATTTTTATGTAATTTCGTTTGGATATGTATTTTTCACACTTACAGATTCTGGCCTTCGAATGATTGTGTTGCTGCAACTATATGATAGACATTTCAATGTATTTAAAAATATTTTATTGATGTTGCTCATTCCTGTTTTCTTATTTATCAGTATTAATGAAAAAAAATTACATGGTATTCAAAATATAGGCATTGCAAATATCTATAATGTTTACATTATACGAATTTTTTGGTGTCATTATAAACCTTACAGGTGGTATTATGGGATCACGTCTAGGTATTCGAGTCTGCCTTGTTTCTGGCCTTTTTGTTCAGGTTATCGGAATAGCAATGTTATGCGGTCTACAAGGATACTGGAGTTCGTGGAGTTCACTAATAATCATAATATATGTCACCATTGCTCAAGGATTTAGCGGAATAGCGAAAGATTTGGTCAAGTTAGCTGGCAAATCTGTAACAAAATTAGTGACAAAGGATGACAGCCTTCATCAATCTTCATTATTCAAATTAGTAGCTTGGATAACAGGTGCAAAAAATTCTGTAAAAGGTGCTGGATTCTTTTGGGGTGCTCTTTTATTACTATATACAGGTTATATTCCTGCATTGCTGATACTGTTGATTATGAATTTAATAATTATTCCTTTCGCTTTGATTTATATTGATTATGATTTGGCTGTAAGCAAATCGAAGAAAAAACTGACATTTAAAGAAATTTTTGATAAGGTATTATTAGTATGTACATAAAAATTGGTGTTTTCTATATCTAACTCTGTTATTCTTTCAATTTAGGGAAGAAATGTAAATATTTTATCATTTGCCAGAATGTTTTTATTTGGTTCACGTGATCTTTGGTTTGAGGTAACTAATTCCGTTTAATTCCGATTTATTGAGTGTATAGTGGTAATCAGAAATTCATTATCGTGCTATCTGTATAATAATATATCCTTAAAATTTTTATTTAGGTACCTTTGCCTCTATTTCTGAGAGGACCAGTTGGATGGTAAGAAATGTCATATACCATTCCATGTAAAATTAAATTTACTATCGGTAATTTATGCAATGATTTAATTGTAGGTCATATCTTGGCACTGGTGCACTCCTTGCTGGTTGGATAATATTTTATGGAACGATACAATCCAGCACTCCTCAGCTGATTCTAAAACCGCTTGGAATATATCCCGTAAAAAGTGGTCGTTTATTAGTACCGTTCACAATTATATTATTATTAATAACTATATTTACAGCATTATTCCTAAAATTTATTACTCTTGAAACACATTTCACACTTTTATTGATAATATTGATAATTGGGTTGTTCATTTTTGCTTTTATTTTTGCCATTAATTCTTCAATCCATTCATTTCTCATATTAGCATATTGTCATAGAGATAAAGTCGCCATGAATGTAGGATTTTATTATATGGCAAATGCTATTGGAAGATTGGTTGGATTACTTGTGGGTGGTGTATTATACTATTATGTTGGACTGGATGCTTGTTTGTGGGCGTCTGTGTGTGCATTAATCTTCTGTACAATTGTTTCATTTTTCCTTGGTCCCATTCCCGAATCTCAAGATGAAAAAGCAGAGGCATAATGATGATAAATATTGAAAGACTTGACAATTACCATATAAAAATTCACTTATGAATTTATAAAAAAAACTTTTATACAAGTACAGCCTTTTATAAGCACATGTTTTAAAAAAGTTTCTAAGATTCCTATGGTGAGATTTAATTGTATATTATATTTAAATAAACTCTTTAATATTCAAACGTAATATATATTACATGTTCTTTTTTTTTTTTAAAAAAAAAAGAACTTAAAACACCAATGTATATGCTAATATATTTAAAGCCTTATTAAACCTGGTCAATTTTTCTTTGGTTTGTTTTGATTTTTTGCGTTTCTTCTGCGTAGCACCTGATCTTGAAATCTGATTGGCCAGCGAAATCTTTTAGGTTGGCAACGCTATAACAACGTAGGACGTAACAGTTGACGTAGGATGCACCAGTTGACATAGAACGCATCAATGCATCAGTTTGCATAGAACACAATGGTTGATATATGTTTATAGGGTTGCTAAATTCTCCGAAAGTTATTTACCCGCAAACACATTTCTCCTACACCATAATGCCGACGTGATATTTCATCTACAGAACATTTTTTCGATAAGATTGACATTACATGTTTTCGATTTTTTCTGTATTTTTCATTTTCTTATTTATAATGATGTTACTAGTAATTTGAACAGATAATTTTTTATTAATTGGTTATTTAAACAGAATTATTTATTTAACTAATTGTTGATCAATTACTTGTCTTTTATATTTATTCTTTTTTTTTAGAATTTTCAAATTTTTGTTCTTTTCTTATATTATTTTATACTACATTAATCCTAATAATCAATTATTTAATTTTTTTTTAAATGTTAATAGTGAGGTTATGTCTTTAACTATATTGAAATTCAATTGACGTTTTTACAAAGAAAAGCTTGTTTTTAAATTATATATGAAGAATAAAAACTTAGACAAATAATCTGTGATCTAAACTGACAAGAGTGGTTAAAGCTTACTTAGTTTTGTGTGTAAGTAATAATATAAGAAAAAGAAGCATAATATTTAATCTATTGGATGGTTCAGAGATCAATTTTAATGATCATCTTTAAAATTGATATAGTAAATAAAGTTAGACTAAAAGAGAAGTTATAAGATAAGTAGTAGAAGTTAAAATTTAAAATTGTGTAGAACATAATATACAGTAAGATTTGTTAGTTTAAATAAAGAAAGAGTTGAATAAAAAGAAAGGTAACTATACAGTAAGAAATTGAAATACGATGGATATTAAAAATAAGTTTAACATGAACTAAATTAGGTAGAATAGAAATAAGAAAAAATATATATAAAAATTATGTAATTGAAAATTGTCAAATGTAAAAATTTTTTTATGCAGATTAGAGATAAGATTAGTAAACATATTAAGAAAATTTGTGTTTATAATAGAATTAAAAAAGTTAAAAAAATAAACAGTAGTTTGTTTAAGTAGAAGGGCAAATAGCCAATATAAAGAAAACTAGTTTGATTACATTAATAGCAGAAGAGGAAATAAGAGATATTATGTTTATGCAAGGTATAGAAAACAAATAATTCATCTAATAAGATTTTAACATAAAAGTTTCAAGAATAAGAAAATAAAATTGTATATAAAGGTTGATACTTTTTTATTGTCTTTAATATAAAGTCATATAACATTTTAATTAATATTAAATATAATAATAGACTATTGTTAAAATAGTATTGAAATGTTCAGAATGTTATTATATAAGCTAGACAAATAATTTAAATAAAATAACATATAAGAATTTCAATAGAAAATTAGGTAATAAATAAAAAATTGTAGAATTATTATTTAAAATATAAGAAATGATAGAATCTGGAGATTATAAATTTATTAATTAAAAAGATTGTTAAATAAGTTATCTTAAATTTGTAAAAGATAAACTAAATATTGTAAGATTTAATAAAGTCAATAAGAGTTTAGCTAATAGAAAAATATGTAAAAGATATTTAGATATAACTAATTGTAAATTAGTAAAAATATTAACAGAAAGATTCTAAAAGCAATAATAATTATTAAAAAAATAGCCAAAATTTTAGCTTTAAAGAAGCATAACTAGAGTTAATTTGTATATAGAATGAGTAAATAAATATATAATTATTAACTTGAATTTATTATATATATATATATTTAGAATTAATATAAGATTTTGCTTATATTTTTATTAATTTGTTGAAAATGCCTTTAGGACTTCTATAGATATAAATTACAAAATCTATTCTAATTACAAATTTGTTACAAGAGTAAAGCTCAAACTATAGAAAGAAACTAACTGTTATTTATCTAATTTATCTGCAACCTAAACCTACTAAAGTGGTTAAAACTCACTTAGATTTGATAGTATAAAATGTTGTTTGTAGGGTAACTATAAAGTATCCAATAGCCAAACTATAAATTAATTTTATATAGAGTATGACCAAGTGATAAACAAATATTTGGATCAGTATGTTTTAAGCTTGATAGTTTACATAAATTGCAAGTTGTAATATGTAATTGATGTTTGTTGATGTAGTATATATTATTATGATTAGTTTGTATAGATCTACTTTATTAATTTTTGATATACTATAGAATGTTATTATTTTTCCATTGTATCAGTTTTGTGCAATATTGTTTCTATATTTGTTTATAAACTTTTTGAAACAGCTTATATAGAAGTTTTGTAATGATATTTTTGCTTCTGTTTGTAATTAAGTAAATAGTCTAATTGATGAAATAAGGCTAATAGGCATATATTTTTATAATGTTGTATAAAAGTTAGTTTGTTGTAAAATTATATTACTAAAAGAAAGGTTGTTGTGTTGTGAAATTATTTCTTGTAGTTCATTAATTTGAGTGCTAGTAATATCAGTTATATAAGTAATTGTTTCTGTTATTGTTTCTTGAATGAAATTAGTAAGGAGTATAGAGTTTGAACAGAGAATCCAATGTAGTGAATGTTCTGGTATATGACATGTGATACAGCTATTGCTAGTTATTGCTTCTGAGTATAAGTTGTAAAGATAGAAAAGAGTAAGTAGTATGCTAAGTTGTAGTTTAATTTTAAAGAATTTACTATTGCTAAGTGTAAAGTTCAAATATAAGCTAGTTCTGTTAATATTATTATTTAGGTATAACCAGGTTGCTTCCTGGTTAATTTGTGAAGATAGAGTAATAATTTTGTTCATCTAATTTTGAGATAACCATATAGCTATTATGTATGCATTGCAAATATTTTTAATTGCTTATTGGGTAGGTTGTTTAATAGTATATTGGCTATATTGTATAGTATATGAAGTATTGTAGATGTTGTTGTATCATATATTTAAAAAGTTTGTTGAGTTGTGGTTTGATATGAGTTTATCTGCTTCATTATTGAATATGTTGTCTTTATAAGCTGATACTTTGTGAAGTGTGATGTTATATTTGTATAATCTAACTAAATTAATAATTGTATGCCATATTGGCCAATAATTATAAGAATATTGTTTATGTTGTAATATCATGTTGTTAGTAATTTTGTTGAATTTAAAAATTACAGATTGTGAGTCAGCATAGATTTGGATATTGCTATTCCAAAGGCATATACATATAGCTAATAAAATTGCTACTAGCTAAGTTTTGTATAATAATAGCCTGAATTTAATTCAAGAAAAGTAAGTTTTAATAATATTATTATTATGTATTTGTATCCATTCAATATTTATTGAACATCTATTAGTAGTAATATTGGTAACAGATAAATTGGTATAAAAAATGAAAAAGATTGAATCTTGTGATAAGATAATAAATAGAAGTGTAGGAATTCTAGTAAAGTTACATAATGCAATTTAGTATACAAGATCTGTATAATTTGCATTAAGCTTAAGTTTGTTTGTAGAATTTTGTTGTTTCCTTCCTAAATTTTTGTAGAAAAAGTAGCAGAAATGTCAAATATATAGTGGTTTAGTATTCTGTTAGAGTTGTATAAGTATCCTGTACATAATATACAATTAACTGATAAGAGTAGATAGAGGTTTGTGTTGGGTGCATTTGCTTTGATTGTCTAGTGTATAATGGATATAGTGTTGTTGTTTTGGTTATATTTTATGCCTTTTCTATTATTAGTTGTTCACTATTATAATTAACAGTAATAAGCCAAGGTTTTGATTTTGAATTATAATATTCAGTTGTGAAAAATAAAGAGTTAGTTTGTAAAAACTCAGATTAGAGTTAAGTTTTCTAGTAAGAGAATGTGTAATAGTTTTGTCTTCTAAAATTATAAATCATTTTGGTTTGCATCCTGTAGAAATTTGTTTAAGTCTTAGTAAAATGTGTTTCTAATCTAAAAGTGTAGAGTTATCAGATGAGATTAGTTGTTTAAGACAAAGGATATGTTTAATTTATAATTGTTTTTTGAAGTTGTTATAGTTTTATATGTTTTAAGAATGTTTTCAATTAGTGTATATAGGTATTATAGTATATGTAATAGTATTGTGTATGCAAAGATGGTAAATTGTAAATATTATAGTAGTAGTATTATTTGATATATTGTATTTTTATTTAGGCTATTTATTAGTAGATGTGAATGTTGTAAAATATTAGTAGTAAACTACAAGTTATTTTGTAATTGTTGTAATCAGATATATGTACTAGTTTCAAGTAAATCTGTAGTGTTTAGTCAAATTAAGAAGTTGGTAATATGATGTTGTAACTATATATTCTATATGTTTTTGATATTATATATATTATAGTTCAGCATAGTGCTAGTTGGAGTAGTTAGTACAAGTTTAGATTTGTATTTGGCAGTAATAAGATATTTGGATAAAATTTTGTTATATATATGTTAAGAAAGTAATATATTATATATACAATATTCAATAATAGGAATAATAACATTATTAATTATATAAAAAACTTGTTTGTTTGCTATTTGTTTAGTTTGAACTATATTTGTTAAATCAAATGTTTCTTGTAGAATGAGTTTAATTGTAATAGCTTGTTTGTTAGTTGTAGTAAACTAGTAACTAAAAAATTTTAGAGATGTGTTAGGTAGTTGTATTATAATAGTTAAGTTTAGAAAAGTAAAAGTAGATGTGTGTTTTATGTTAAATATTAAACTGGATTTTTGAGGATTTACTTTAATGTTTGCTATTTGGTAATACATAAATGCTATATTAATAATATTTTGTAGTTGTTGCTAAGATTTTGCTAACTATAATATATCATTCATATATGCTAATACAGAAGTATTTGTATAAGTTGTCTAATATTTTGCAGAAAATAAGGAAGTTGAATATGTAACTGTTGATGTATATCCTTAAATTTTTTGTATATATGGTTAATAAGAGGATCATAGTAGATTTGCCATAGCAAAAAAGTTATATTTTCCTTTGTTCAATGCCATCATTTACTAAGTATAATAATGTTAATCCAAAATTTGTAAATACTTGATTGGAGCATAGTTTGAGCAAATTAGTTATTGTGCAGATTATGAATTGTAAAAGTTTAATGCAATGCAGTGATTTTTCTAGAAGATTAATATTAACTAAATTATATGTTTTGTTCATGTTTTATGAAAGTATCTATATTGGTTTTTTATTGCTATTGGCATCTTCAATAAAGTTGTTTAGGATATGTAAAGGTGTATTGGTGCTATTATCAGATAGTGCAATATAATTGTAGAGTCTGAGAATTGGGTATGATAATAAGATTATAGAAAGTTGATTGGTTAAGATTTTTGTATATAAATTTTTAGTATGTTCAATTAGACTAAATAGTCAAGTATTGTTGAAGTTGTCATCAAAATTAGGTTTTTTTAAAATAGATACATATATTCTGCTATTTTTTACTGTTTAAGTATTATGTTAGCATCAGTATTATTTATATGATTTGTCAAGTTATATATATTAATACTATGTAAGTAGTTCAGTAGTTAATATTTAGTTGCATTAAATATAGAGTTTGAATTGATAAATTAAAATCACCAAGAATAATTATATGTAGTTGTAGCTAGAGTGCTTGTTGTATTCATATGA
Organism: Cetraspora pellucida; assembly: GCA_910591915.1. Classification (NCBI taxonomy): domain Eukaryota; kingdom Fungi; phylum Glomeromycota; class Glomeromycetes; order Diversisporales; family Gigasporaceae; genus Cetraspora; species Cetraspora pellucida. The sequence goes on from CAJVQA010000228.1 coordinate 31,340, forward strand.
TAATAGAGAATTTAGTTTGTTAGCAAGCAAGATTGTTTGTTGATGATAGATATGTTGAGATCATTCAAAATTTATAGTTATGTTTAAAGAAAAGGTCTATTGCAATAGCTCTACTAGGATAATTAAGAATGTTATGAATATATAGTTGTAAGTTATTTTTAATCATGATACATGTTTTTTCTTTAAATGTAGAGCAGTTTAACTAATAATAAGAGAATTAATAACTGTTGTAGAACCTTTATTTTGGTTTCAGTTAAACTAATTATATGTAAATTATTTTGAAAACAGTATTTTTCTATTAATAGCTTTTTTTTTAAATTATTAAAGCTTTGAATATTGTATATTGCAATGTTTAAGTTAAAAGTGAGGTCAAATGAGTAGTTTGTATAAAGTCTTAATAAAGATAATAATAATAAAGAAATAAGAAGAGATAAAGGTTGTTGAAATAATATTAAAGATGTAGAAGTTAAGTTTGATGTTAATATTGTAGTTATTGATTTGTTATGTTAAAAAGATCATTTTCTGTTGTATATGTTTTTAGTAAAATATTTAAATAATGCCAAATAGCTTGATATAATAAAATAAAATGATTAAATAGATATTTGGGTTTAAATAAAAGGTAGACATGGGTTTACTGTAATTATTTTTAATAGAAATAGTTAGAATATAGCCACAAGCATTGTTTGGTAAATAATCAAAATTATGAATATATTATAGAAAGAAAATAATTGTTTGTAGATATGAAGTAGAAGAGGTTATAAGCTAGAAATTTATTGTAGCATATGTGAAGTTGTATAGAGCCAAAGTGTTTATTAACAATAATAGTATTATTATGGCCAGATAAGACAGTTTTTACTAGTTGTATATAAGTGTAGTTTAAAGTATTATTTTTAAAAATAGATTTGGTATATTGTGTATTATTAAATACTGAAAAATATTTAGAAGAAATAGGTATTGATAAATAGTATCTATAGCCTGATTATTGTAAAATAAAGTAGTCAGATAAGAAGAGTTCTGGTTTATTTAATAATTGTATATAACACTTGCTATAGTCTAGTTTAATTGATATTGTCAGTATAAAGTTGTAAAGATTGAGTAATATATAATTGTAAGAATGTATATATTCAAAAAAGAAATGAAGAGTTTGTGAATATGGGAGTAGAGGTAGGCCTTGATGGGCTAACTATTTATTATAAAATGAATCTAGATCCAGTAGTATATTGTATGATGGGCCTTGTAATGCTTCTTTGAAGTAGAATAATGCAATTAGGTTTAAGGAGATAAAGAGTTCCTCTGTAGATTCACTCACTATATACTAGGCTCTTACAGCTGTGAAGGATGCTATAGCCTGCTCTGTACATTAAGTCTGGCTATTATAAACTTGGTTCTCTATATAAATAGACTTTTCCACCTATCTATTAACATCATTTTCTTCTAAAAATAGTCTACAAAGAGTAGAGAATATCATAATTTTAGAAGTGATGGCTGCATTAATGTGTTTAATAGAGAAATTTATTGAAAAGAAGTTTCTGTAAGGAAGAGTAAGTCTTCCAGAATTGATAGTTTATAAAAATTTAAATTAAATTTATTTTATAAGATTTTTTTAGTCTTTGGATATGCTTTTTTTTGAAAATGTTTAACAATTTTTAAAAAATTCATAGAGAGATTGTTAGTGTCAAAGTAGGTTATAACATCGTCTAAGTAGTTTGTATCAATGATTTTGATTGTAAGAAAGTTAATTGCTTGTTGCTGATTAAGCTTATCAATATTGTGATTTTGTGTAGCAATATTTTAGTAGATTTTTAGATATTGGTAGAAGTAATAGCTTCTTTATTTAGAATTTGTTTTAGTTTGGTTATTGGCACAAATAAACTCTTCAGTTTTGATTGCAAGATTATTAAGAAGTTGGATAAATATTTTTTTTTTCTTTAAAGGTAGCTTCATATTTGGCATTGATATAAAAAATTGAGGCATCAATATTAGGTTGTTTCTAAATTTTACTTTCTGTTTTTAGAAATTCTGAGTAGGATTTATTTAGAATTTCTTTAAAAAATTACTATAGTTTGTATATATTGGTAGTCAAGTTGGTTGTTTTGGATATAGTTTCTTTTGCTTTTACTTTTCTTTAAGTTTTATTTTGTCAAAATGTATATAGTCAGTACAAGTATAGATATGATAGTTAGCATGCTAAATAGCCTTATTACATCATTGTTAAAGGTTGTAAGATTCAGTAAAAGAGATTTTAGTAGAAAGAAGTTGAAATTTTAGTGCATTTTTAACTTTAGTTTTATTAAAAGGTTCAGTAAATTATCAGTTATATAAAGAAAAGAATTTTTTGAACCATTTATTAAAATGGTTTACAGAATTGTTAAGTAATAGAATGTTATATTTTTCAAGAAAAAGAGTTTTAGAAATGTTAAAAAGAAGGTAGATATTAAATCTGTTATTTATTTTAATATTAAGATATTGTTTTTCTTTGTCAATTACTGTTACTAATAAGCTAACTATAAACCTTTTAGATCTAAGCTTGATGTTATTAGCAAATTTGATATAATTAATAAATTGGTAGTTATTAGATAATAAAAATAGATTCTGGCAAGTTTAATACAAAATTGTAAATAATTTTAAGTTCTGTATAAAGAAACAGTAGCAGATAATGCAAGATTTCAGAATAGTTAAGTTTGGTAAATAAAATAGTAGTAAATTTGTGGATTAGTTTTTTGAAACTTCTTTCAAAAATATTAAAAGGAATTATAGCCTCATATTCAATATCTGAGTTGGTTTGAAAAATAATAGCAAAAAGAAATTTTTATCTTTTTCTAGCTATTTGATAGATAAAATAATAAAAGCTAGCTATAAGAGCTTTTTTATTTTTAGTAGCTGGCTTAATTTCTTTTTTTAAAAGTAAAAGTCAAAAAGATGTTGCTTAAGGAAGTTAAATAGATCATGAGAAAGTTGTGTTTGTAGTTTTTATTGTTTTCTATTTCAGCTATAACTAAAAAGTTAGTCAACTAGTTGAATATTGAGTTAGCTTTGATTTTGATATTAAGTCCAGAAATATACTATAAATAGATAATGATGATCACACCTTTTATAAAAATAGATCATTGATCAATTAATTCTGAAAATTTCTAAAGCATGATTCAAGAATAATCATTGCTTAATTAAATCAAAAAATAACCATTAAGTAAAAAAAAGTTTTTTTTTTATTTTTTTATTTATTAATTTTAAAAATTAAGAATTTAACTTGTCTATTTTTTTTAATAATTTTCAAATTCTTTTTACAAAAAATTCACATAATTTCTTCTTAATTAACAACACTGCTCATGGCTTAATATCTTTGACTACTACTTATACCAATATCTTAAACCTTCATTAATATTTCAAATATTAAATCATTAAAAAAAGATAATATCTACTCTTTTTACATTAATAATCATAAAATTTATGCACTTATCAATATACTACAACAAACTTCTCTATCACTTATACTAACTTAAACTCCAATTATATATATTCTTAAAACAGAAATTCAAATAATACAAAAATATATATCACTTTTTAACTACCAAAATCAACTTATCAAATTATTTTTATTAGCAAAAAATCTTTTAAACAATATCTATTTCTATACAGATGCCTCAATCATTAATGCCCAAATATCACATTCTAAAATTTGAATCAGATAAATCTCTGGACATAATACTTAAATCAAATTTAACTGTTTTATTTCTTTATATTTTGACTTTATTTGGCAAACTTGAAGTAATAATATATCTTCTTCTTATCTTATCAATAAATTCACAAAATAATATACATCTGGACAATCTTTCTGCACTTAAAAATACTCAACTATTTTCATTATTACATAATTTCTTTCATATAAAAAACTAAGATATCCTATTTATTTTTCATTATCTCATTAAAACAAAATCTCTTAATATTTTCTTTTACAAAATCAAATCTCATTCTAATAACTCTTTTCACAATTAAGCTAATTTCCTAGCCAAACAAGGTACTACTAAATATCAAATTACATTCAACTTTAAAACAATACTCCTCTTTTATTTTATATAGCATGATTATATAATCCTTATTAAAACTCATATCTTTCTTCAAAATACTATAACTATTCAATTACTTCTTACTTGGTTACAACATAAATACTTTCAAAATTCATTTTCTATTAAATGGTCTACCAATCTCAATATTATTAATTCACTTAATAATGACCAAAAATTTTATTTATTTTGACTTAAACTTATTAATAACAATTTACCAACTATATAAAACCTAAATATACATTATTTTTTATTATATACTACTTCAAATTGTGTTTATTATCAATCAACTGAAGATATACCTTATCTATTAACTTGCTCTAAACAAAAATTCAATCTTTAACAAATTCTTTATGACTTAATTACAAATATTATCCAGGAATCAAATACTTTTACTAAAATTACAAATACTATTTATACTATATTACTTCACTATTCTTATACATTACTATATCTCTATTTTTTAAATTTTATTTAAGGCCTCTACCCTATATTTTTATATAATAATATTAAAATATTTCTTCATAAAATAATTTTATTTTTTTTACAATCTTATCAAATATCTCTCTTAATTGGTTCTATCAACAAATATGGCTACTATATAACATTTTTTAACAACAATGAGAAAAAGCTCATAATATAACTAACAAATTCAAACATTTAAAAATTTATTTTTTGGTTTTTATATCTTAATCAATTTCTAATACTTTTAGTACATCTACTATTAATCCTATTACATCTATTAAAAACTGGTTATTCTTAGGCTACTTACTTACTAATTGTATTTACTAAATGCCAAGACTATTTCCTTTAATCTTTCTTTACTTAAAATTAATTTAAAACAATTAATAATAATATTATATAGAAATAGATGTGTTATATTGGGTGTTTTAAAATAAGTAGCACAAATATAGTTTAAAAATCTTTAATATAATTCTTTTATTACTTAATAAAGTTTCTACTTTGGTATAACAAAAAAAAAAAAAGAATTTAACTATAATACTATATTAGAAATCTAACTATATACTACAGTACTATAATACAATATTAAAAAATCTAGTATATAAAATTACTAGTATTAAGCATTATAAGTCTATCAAACTCATGCTATATTACAAATCTGATGCTATGTTCTGAATCTATCTAATTATTATTCTATGTTCATTTTAAATCTACTAACTATTATGCTATATTTGTCTTAAATCTATCCATCATTCTATGTTCATTTCAAATTTACCTAATTATGCTCATTCCAATTATTATGCTGTGTTTATCCTAAAGATGAGCCTCTAAACCCTAAACTACAAGCTTAGGTTAGAGGTATAAACTCTAAACTATATTCTAAACTCTAACCTAAACCTGTAATTTAGAGTTTAGAAACCCATCTCTAATTTATTCTAATTATTGTACTAGTTCTAACTATTATGCTATATTTGTTTTTAACTATTATACTACATTTATCTCAATTATTATGTTACAATTATTATGATATGCTCATCCTGAATCTATCTAACTATTATATTACATTCATTTAAACTATCATGCTATGTTGATTCTTATATTCATATCAACTATCATGCTATAACTATTACTACATTCTAACTATCATACTATATTTATTCTAACTATTGTGTTATATTTATCCTAACTAAAATACTATATTTATTCTAACTATGTTTGTTCTTACTAGTATACTATGTTTGTTTTTATTATTATGTTATTTGTTTAACTCATTGTGTTAGTATACTAGCAAAATATGTTTTTTATTTTTTTTACTTAAGAAATAATTATAATTTTATATTCTTATTTATCTTTTTAAGAACAACTTACTTCACAGGATTATTTAGGATTATAAAATTTATCACTTATATTATCTATTTGTATATTATTTAGTAATGAATAGATATATGAAATATTGTAAAACCCTAATATGAATATGTGCATAAACAAAAGTATAGTAATCAATCAAAAACATGAACCTGTTTGTAAATTCTTCTAAAACCTGATTTCCAAATTTGGTATATTCTCAGACTGTATTAGAAGGTAAAGATTGGTTTTGTTAAGATTGTTGTTATTGTTTTTGGTCTTGTTTCTGTTGTTGTTGTTAATGTTGTTGTTGTTTTTGTTTTGTAGTAGTTATTGTATTATCAATATCTATGTTAATGTCTCCATTATTTTGATTATCATTAAGTGGTATAAAAAAATCAGGTTAGAAAGTAAGTGGGTTTTGTGGTTGTTGTTTAGTAATTAAATTTTGGGATTGTTGTTTAGTAAGTATTTGTCAACATTTATTAGCAAATAAAATAATATTGTTAAAGAATTTTTGTTAGGTTTTTTTGAAGAAACCTTGTTAAGAATTAAGTTAATTTTCAATACAGGATTTAAAATCTAGTTTGTTATTAAAAAGCAAAGCATTATTTGCTAAATAATGTTTGTTGTTAGTTAGTTTACAACTAACAGATTAGTTACAAGTAGAACAAATATGTTAATGTGTAGATGATAAAGAAAATAAGCTAAGAGATGCTAGAATAAATTTAGTAGAATCAGTAATATTTGTTGCAATTTGTTTTTTGTCCTTTGATTTTTTAGTTGTTTATCCAAATTCATTTTGTTTATATATTAAGTTTTTTTGTAAAAAGAAGTTAGTATAAAATTTACCACAAATGCAAATAACAATGCTGCTAGCTGCAGAAGCTTTAATATAGTAACAGCATTTAGTATTGTCTTTGAGTTTAATATTAAAATAGTTGTTTAATTGCTTGCTAGTAGAAATTGGGCAAGAGGTAAGTGAAGTCTTTTTATAAACTCCAATATTAAAACTTTTTGCAAAGTTTTTATAAAAACAGTCAAGATTAATAGAGTTTGGTTTAAAAACTATAAGAGTAAGCATGTTGTAATCTAGTTTAAAAAATAAGTTTGTTTGTTATCTTTTTAAAATAAATTAGAAATAATAATATTATAAGAGTAATATATGTTTTTAAATATATTACTAGGGCTGTTATGATTATTGCAGCTTGTATAACTTTGTGTAGCCTATAATAATACCTAAATTTGAATATATTAAAAATTGTTAAAACTAAGTTTTTTAGAAAATTTTTTCTGTTTTGTGATTTCTAACTTGTTTAAAAAAGATCTAAAAAGTGTAAAATTATAGTAGAAGCCTATTAGTTAATTAGAAAATTTTAATATGTATACCAGAAAAGTGAATTTCTTAGGACACTTCTGCAAATTTTTCTAAAATTGCCTTTAAAAAAACCTGCCAAGACAAGTTTTAGGTTTTGTCTTTTTGTTGATAACATAATAAGTTTTTGTTTGTTTTAAATAAAATATATATCAAAATATTTATTTTGATGAGCATAACAAAAATCTAATACTAAGTAGAATATATTTAAGTAATAAAATTTTAAGCAAATAAACAAAACCAAAAACTTAGTTTTTGTAACTTTTCTCAATAGCTAGGTGTTATTAAAGCTTTAAACTTGGTTGTTCAGAAGCAGAAAAGTATGCTAGACAATTTTATTTAAAGATATAAATAAGGTTTCACAGGTCAAACAAATGAATAAAGGGTGAATAATAGGTAAATAACAGAAAAAAAAACTGCTATTATTTTACCCTATATCTGCCAAATAATGGCAGCATAATAGCAGCATAACAGCAGAATAATAGTAAAATAACAGAAGGTTTGTCAATATAAGTAACATAATAGTAACATAATAGCA